>JAMWET010001232.1:0-53450 GCA_024036415.1 Prochilodus magdalenae | reverse complement strand
AGTGGTCCTCACCTCTACAATGGTGCTTCTGGAGAATGGTCCGAAATTCCATAAACAATCTTTCCTAAGCCTTGTGTCAAGCCTCTCGGAAAAGTTGATGCTTGGTATAGCAGCTAACACGGTATCATTCTTACTGAAACAATATTTTTCATGACTGTGTTATGATGATGATATTGATGATGATATTATGAAAACTGAAATCTAAGAAATCAATTATAAATTCATATGCAGTTGAACTGACCTATTAATGTATGACTTCCTTTATGAAAGAGCGAGGACAGAAGTGTTTCAGAAACAGTTCCTACTACATCTCTACTGAGGAGAGGAGCTGGAGTGTGAGCAGACAGTACTGCAGAGAGAGAGGAGCAGACCTGGTGATCATCAACAGCAGAGAAGAAGAGGTAAGAGAGTAAGAGACTGCACACCACTCTTCTTCACCTGTATCTATTCACATTGTTCTATACTGTACACGTCAGGAGTTCATCACTGAAGCATTTGATGGGACTGAAGCTTGGATTGGTCTGACGGACACAGAGACCGAGGCGGTCTGGAAGTGGGTGGACGGCTCGGCACTGACCACTCAGTAAGAGACCACTGAACTGAAGAGTCATGCCCTCTCTTTAAGAAGGTCTAGAGGTGTACTAGTGAAGACACTCTCTCTGTGTTTCAGGTTCTGGTGGCCAGGAGAACCCAACAATTACATCAATGAGGACTGTGCTGTAACTAGCTTCAGGTATGCTCCAGCCAAAAGCATACCCACCTGGGCTGATATTCCCTGTTATTTTCCTAAAGTTGGAATCTGTGAGAAAAGTTTCAAGGTTTAGTTACTCCACAGATTTGACTGAGTTCAGTGATGAAGGTCTGTATCAGCTGAGTGTGCAGAAATCCCAACCCTGATTTTAAAGGCTGCAATGCCAGCAATGAAAGGAGCAGAGTAAAATGTGTCAAGGCAGACAGTAAAAGAGTGGCTTGCCCCCCCACCCCGATTCTATATTATGCACACTGAGAAGAGATAGATCCACTGTTGAGTTGGGATACATTCACGATTTAGAGCAGACTGAAAATGCTCTCCTGCATCAATAAGCCTGGAGTGTCCATCACCCTGTTGCTGGTTCCTGGTTCGTCTCTCCTTGGACAAGCCACCCACAAGCATCAACATTTTGGGAATAGCCTAGTTGTCTGGCTATGATCTCAGGATACAAATGGCAACCAATAATACAAACATGCAAACATTTCCACGAAAGAGTTCTCCAAATCCTCAAAGCTTAATTAATTCTAGTATCCAGCCCTCTAAACAGAGCCCCTCAAAATCAGCCAACACTTCAGCCAACCAATGCATCAGTGAGGCCCTTGTTTTCACAATGTGACGTGTGTTAGGCTTGTAGCCCCAGCACACATTACACTGTCTGGAGTGTATCAGGCATGTCTAGGATAAATGGCTACATTTGGGCTATGGGGAAAACTACTGAATCATATGACCTTGATATGGACAACCCTCCTATTTACTGATTTCAGGTAGCAGTAAAATAGGGCAAACTGAAAAACTCAGTACCTCCACCCTTGATGTGTGGCACAGGATTTTTTACCTGTAATGCCCATCAAATGAACGGGACATTATTGTTTTAATGTGAATTCTGAATAATGTAGTGTACAAAACACCATCCTTCCTTACTGTCCTCTAGTGGTGCCCTAGTGCAGCTTGTTTTTTACCACAGCATCATTCTCTTTCCTTACTGAGGGAGTCTTTCCTTCCCACTGACGTCCTTGGCTTGCTCGTTGGACCTGGCTTCTCTGTAAAGCAGCTTTGTGATAACATCTGTAGTAAAAGGCCATCTATTAATAAAAACCCGACTTGTCTTGACATGTTGGATGTGATGCTAAAACCAATAAAGCACAGTATCTTTTTGTTTACCAATACTGGAAATGGAGTGAACTTCCACATAAGTTATTCATGAATAATGTTCTTATTTTGTGGACTAATAAAATGCAAAACAACAAACTGCTATTCACGGGAACAAAGTAACAAAGAGCATGTGCACAAATAAAAACGGAAAACATTCCCGCAACATCAAATTTCTTTTCCTCCATATTCAGTCCTGGGTTTCGTACGTACGTGCTTATCCAGTGGATAATTCATCAATTATTCATCAATTAAGGTGCTTCCTCTGGGGCAGTTGTTGACTGGAGGCTAGGGGAACTAGCCTTGTGACCGGACGGTCGCAGGTTCGATTCGCTGAACCAACAGTAACGACTGAAGTGCCCTTGATCAAGGCACCAAACCATCAACTGATTCTGGATAGGGCTGCCCACTGATCTGGGCAAGTGTGTTTTACTTCAGAACAGAACATTGCAGAACCTAACTAACTCACTGCGTGATCAGTGATCATCAGTGATCAGCTGATCATAGTTAAGGGAAATGTTGGAACTCAAGGAGGATAACCGGTGTAGATGATGATGAATTGTTAAAGCACTCCCACTGAAACTAGCATCTGCCAGCTACTATTGGGAGTGAGTTAGCAGCCCCGGGAGCAATTCTGCACACTGCTCAACACTATATAGATAGAGAGATAGATAAATACTTTATTGATCCCAGAGGGAAATTTAAGGCATGGATATTTAAGTGTAAGTAACATCATACAATCTCAACTACGCAACCTAGAACCCAGCTCAGGAAATGGGCCTATAGAAGAAGTGTAGACCCAGTCTTACGAAAGCACACCAACTGCTATACGAAATACAAGCATGCGCTTGTCTCAACACTGATGTTCCTACATGATATGAATGTATTAACACCAATCTGGCTGTTCAGAAAACACCATAACCAGTAACTCTAATAATCATACTGTAGGGTATCAGTGCTGGACTGAACTAGTGTACAGCTACACAGTAACAGGGACTGAGCAGGTGAGCAGTTATGTTCACCCTGAGCTCTTCTGTATGTGTAAAACGCTGATACACGACACAAACAATATATTCATCACTCATTTATTCAAGAGCTCACCTTACTCTCTTCATCTGGCACTCCTCCACCTGCCACTCCCCTCCTTGTACCAGTGTTCTAATAAGACACATGATATTTAGGATGATGTAAGACTGGGTTTGGTTAATGATGGATTATGATGTGGTTGTGTGTAAAATAGGTGGTGTTTAAAAACCTGTGTCTTGTGGTGGTTTTGTGTCCTGTGTTGGTTTTGAGTCCCCTGGTTGTTGGGTCCTCCGGCGGTTGTTGGGTCCTGCGGTGGTTGTTGGGTCCTGCGGAGGTTTTTGTGCAAGTGATGAATGATTTTAATTAGATTTTTTGCTACACCTTTAAACTACACCATCAATACAGACTGACAAAGTAGAAACACAATGCACAGTGCTGCTTTACTGTATATGAAGATTATATCCTATCTGTAGCTGCTGAGATACTTTAAGCGTCAACAGACATTCAGGCAGTAGATCTAAGTGCAGAGAGGAAAACCCAATTTCAGTGGAATTGGACAAAAGGCTGTGAAACTCCCACCATAACAGATGGAGATTAGGGCGTGTTATTTTTTTTATTTTATTCCCGTGTGACTTCCTTAATCTGTGCTTAAACACAGCCACACAAAGAGAGTCACTTTGAGCTTGACGGTGCCTCATAGACCTCATCCATACTCACTACAGACATAGCTGTAAAACAGCTGAAGTACGCTTCATTGTAAGATCAGGAGTACTGGAGACGGCAGGATGAAGATGAAAGGAGATATCCATGCACTGTCAGGAATTCCGAGATCTGGATCAAACTGCAGTGCCAATTCTTATGAACTGCTGATGACGAGGAATCCTGTGAGCAAAGGAAATCCAGCGACCCACGACCTGCAATCCAACAACTCAGGTGCAGTACTGTTCAGATACATAGGTACATGCAGAAACACACTAAATGTACATACCTGCTTCAAACAGATCTTCAGAGCCACATGTAAACTTCAAACTGTGCTGCTTCTGTAATAAATATATTTGTTTATGTTAGTTCATCACTATACCACATGTGTTTGGATGTCTACAGGAGTTTGGACTATGACACATGATGCATTATAACTATAATGTAACTATGTAACTATATGCAGACGAAGCATTCATGGCATATTCTACAGCAGTACAGAATCAGTCCGTTACAGTTCTGCACACATTGACTAATTACATTTATTAATGAGTAACGAAGGTTTAATAAAATCCAGTCAGTACATTTTTGTACATCTCAAGAAATACAGTGCTCAGCACATGATATTCAAAACAGTAGAGTTAAGAATACACCATATTTATTTTTACAGATTACATCATGATCTATTCCAATCCAAAGCATGACTGTAAATATACCGGATCTGAACTAATAAAACATCTCGGGGATGTGACAGAACAGGGGATCCGCCCGCATGAAACGATTCGCAGGAATTGAATGGTGAACAGAATCTAAAAGGAATGTTTCCAAGAACTTGTGTTTCCAATGTTTCCAAGAATCCGTTCCAGGATGATTCAGTATATATACTGAGTGGGATATTCCTAGTAAAGCTCTCAGGTGATTGTATTACACACTTAAGTATGTTTTGTACTGTAAGACGACTGTACGTTAGTACACTGGGGTAGCGAATCATAGAAACAGATGTAACCCTCCCCGAGCTGTGGCACATTTTGGGAATGCTGTGAAGGCAGGGTTGTGGACCTTCTAGGAGTTCTAGGTTCTAGGGGTAGTGACTTGTGTAACTAGCTTCAAATGAGGACACCTTAAACCCACAAAATCTCTGAAAATATTGCTGCTTTGTATTTTGTCATTAACAAGATCTAGGCCTTAAATAAAACACAGAGAAAAGTAAAAGAAAATAATTAAGAGCTTGTACAATAAAATTCTCAAAAATAAAAAGTACAAAGAGTTCGCCTCAAAAGTTTACCTTGTCTAGTAATTAACCACTCAATGCAAATTAGTTTAAATTGGTTCACTTTTATTTAATTCTGTTATCTATTATTTTTTGAGTTTTCTTATTTAGCAGATTCAATTAGCAGCTTTTTAGTTTCACCTGTTAAGAGTATGCTAATATTTATAATTTATTTTTAAATACCTATTTAAATTTCTTGTATGTAACAGAATAAAATACTATTCTGATTTTTAAAGGTTCTCCTTTTTAAACATTCAAGTGAGTTAACTTATAATTTAGTTTCAAAACCCAAAACAAAATGCAGTTTCACATAATAGAATTTACCACAGGTTTCCCAAAGAAGAAACACAACAGAACAATACAATAGTTCTTATAATAACAAACAATTCACTTCCAAAATGTACAGCCCAGGACTTTTTCCAGAGATCCACAGCTTTAAGCTACAACCGCAGACGAATAAAACTGTCCGTAAAACGGCGGGTGGAGAGGAAAAATAGGAAAATGGGGAAAATCCTGTGCAATCCTGACCAGTGTTGTAAAAATGTGTATTATACCTTGTGTTTGTTGACGAATTATCCTTAAATAATGATTACTTAACTTAGCATTCACAACTACATAGTCATTGTGTGAAAGCTTGTATTTTATATGCATCTATATAGAAGATTAACCAGTACTCACATGATATTTACTCCTAAGACATATTTACATATAACATATAGACTTCTATCGTATGGCATGTTACTCACGCTTAAAGGCATTTTTGTTCATGGGAATGAGAGATGAGGCCACTGCATGTTTGTAACTCACTGTTATGAATCATCGACTGGTGCACTCTGTACGAACTGAATTGATACAGAGGAGATTGAAGACGGACAAAGCGGCCTTCTCTCTATGTGTGGGTAACTCCCTAACCTGCACCTGCCTCAAAGCGGGGGGGTGACGCACACGCACATAGAGAATGCCACACTGTCCAATTCTTAGAGAATACAAAAACACACTCAAGGTCAAGCATGATGGTAGAGTCAGACACGTGAAACTGAGTACTAACACGTGAAATTATGCATATTAACATGAGCTAATCTGTAGAAACGCCTCATCGGCAGGTTTCACGTCAGTTGGGGTATAAACATGGAGTCAGATCGGAACGGGGTCAGAACTTTGCTTTGGGACGGCTGTAAAACTGTCTTGAATGTATTGGTTCTCCTGGATCCAGTATTGTTAATTAAATACTTTGGTTTGCTTTCAACTTCACTCCACTTGTCTGCGACTCTTTCCATCCAAACGAACACGCAAGGTGTTGTGCCCCGGAAGAGGGGAGGGGTACGGACAACACTATCTAGATATTTTTCTACACCAGGTAGACTCCTTGAATAACGCTGCTTGAATCAACTCTTCGTCCGACCGTGTCAGTACGACTCCACTAGTGATCTTTCACCAGCTCAGCGGATCCACAGCTGGTGCTCTCCAAAGACTCACGGGTGGCTCGCCATCTTGGCTCTCTCACTCAGCGTTGCAGTTTCCGTGAGGCCAAGAGAAAAAGGGGGGATGCAAAAAACTTGACCTGCATTAAACAGCGTCACATTAGAAAAATAATCTCCAAACATCCCAGTTAAAACCATTTACGGCAGTTACAGCAAAACTTCGCCCCTTTGGTATTTATCTAATACACATACAATGACTCTGCGCAGCTTCTACACACTAACAGCAACATGGCGGGTTCATTACACTGTGTCCTCACTGGCTTCAACTAGTTCCCTCCAATACTCCCACTACTACAGCACAGACACTCTTTTAAACAGACCAGTATGAACTTTATTCACCATTTTAACCCTTTTTATCACATATGCTGAACCTTTTAGCACAGTAAGCTTAGTTTTAAGTTAGCAAAAGTTCGTTTTTATCACTGGAGCTTTTTAAACTCACCAAATCCTGTTACAGCTACTGCAGCACCACTCGGTGTCCGGATGACAGACTGCAGTTGTAACTTTAAGCAGCTCTTTTAGCAGAGTTTATCTGCTAATATAATCATCTTAAAATCATTTTTCTATTTCTCTCTCCCACTGCAGCTCGCGCTCCCTATCAGCTTCTACTCCGCTACGTGACTCAGGGTGGGGCTATGCTAATTCGGTGCGGGTAGCTCATTGGTTTAGCGGTCGTATCGAACTCTTAAAGAAACAGTACCTATATTCACAAATACAGGCCAAAGTGACCACTGGGTTACACAGACACCCTCAGTTCTGCTTGTTCTGCTTGTTACTCGTTGAAAGATATATTTAATGCATGCTTATAGATAGATAGATAGATAGATAGATAGATAGATAGATAGATAGATAGATAGATAGATAGATAGATATACAGTGTAATAAGTGTAACCTTATAATAAGTGTCATCTGTCCTCTTCCCTCCTCCGGCCCCACTGGGAGGGACAAAGGATCTCCTGAATCTGACGATGACGATGGTGTGCAGTGGGTGCCCATCATCATCCATAATGGAGAGCAGTTTGTGCAGTGTCCTCCTCTCCGCCACCTTCACTACAGCTCCACAGAGTCCAGCTCCACACCAGCAGCTGACCCTGCTCTCCTGACCAGCTTGTCCAGTCGCATCTCGTCTTTCTAATGATAATGTATTCGTGTTAAACTGCTTATGAACATGCCATGAATGCTCTACGTACATGTGGCTCCTGTAAAGCAATATGGGAATGTCATGCTTTTGGTTTATGTGAATACACTGACTTTGTAAATGTTCATACGTCTCACTAACAACACTGCAGGAAGGAGATGCTACAGAGTGGCTGCAGTGTGTCTGGGGCTGCTGTGTGTCCTCCTGCTGGCTGCCGTCACAGTGCTGTGGATTACTTTCAACAACCTGACTATAGAGAGAGACCAGTTACAGTCCAGTAATGACAAGTTAGTAAATGAGACAGGCCAGGTACAGAAGGAGAAGGAAACTCTTCAGAAGAAGTTTGAGGAATTAGGTGAGTAATAAAGCTCAGGTTCTGGCTACAGGGGTGGGTTCTGGTCTGCAGCGATGCAGCTGCCAATCCAGACTGGGTGGTTGCTGGTCAGGAGGTTTCCTATACTGTCTCTGTTGAGAGTTGTGAGGATGAATCTTGAATCTTTGTAAGTGGAGCATGCACCATATGCCTTCTCCTGAGGTTGACAGTAATGTCCTTTGTCTTGTTGACATCTCAGTGATCTTACTGTCACACCAGATGACGAGTTGGCTCACTGCCTCTCAGTAGGCTGAGTTGGCATCATTGCTGATGAGCCCCACCACTGGTGTGTCATCTGCGAACACGTCATCAATGTTACAAATAGAGGGTTCAGCACACAGCCTTGGGAATGAAGCTTTTACAGGTGTTTATACCGGCCTGTACTTCCTGGGCTTTAGCTGTGAGGAAGTCCCATAACCAGCTGTACAGTGAGGTGTTGATGTTTAATGGGTCTAGTTTTCTAACCAAGTGCTGGGGTATGACTGCATTGAAGGCCATTGTAGCCCATGTCCTGGATACGTCTGTGTATGGTGGCTCTTGAAGCACCACTCCTTGTGAATCTCCCCCCGAATTTTTGAATGGCCTTTTCTTGACAATCCTTTCAAGGCTGCGGTTATCCCGGTTTTCCCGGGATATGCTTGGATACAGCACTCTGTGAACAGCCAGCTTCTTTAGCAATGACCTTTTGAGGCATACCCTCCTTGTGGAGTGTGTCAATGACCGCCTTTTGGACATCTGTCAAGTCAGCAGTCTTCCCCGTGCCTGTGTAGCCTACTGAACCAGACTGAGGGACCATTTTAAACTTAGGAAGCCTGTGCAGGTGTCTTGTGTTGATTATTCTAGATAATGATGTTTGGGTTTTCATTGGCTGTAAGCCATAATCATCAACATTAAAAGAAATAGATCACTCTGTTTATAATGAATCTATATAGTGTCTATGTAGTGTCTATGAGGTGTCTCTAATGCATGGTGTTCTCTATGAAAAGAGAGAAACATGGAGGAAGGATGGAGGTATTTCAGCTCCAGTCTTTACTACATCTCTACTGAGAAGAAGAGCTGGAGTGAGAGCAGACAGGACTGCAAACATAGAGGAGCAGACCTGGTGATCATCAACAGCCGAGAAGAACAGATGAGAGAGAGAGAGGGAGAGAGAGAGAGAGAGAGAGAGAGAGAGAGAGAGAGACCACTGTTCTTCACTTGTATCTGTCTACATTGTTCTATATTGTCAGGAGTTCATCAGTAAAGCATTTGGCGGTGCTACAGCCTGGATTGGTCTGACGGACACTGACAAAGAGGCGGTCTGGAAATGGGTGGACGGATCAGCACTGACCAATGAGTAAGAATCCACTGAACTGACCTCATGATGCTGTATCCACTCACTCTAAGAAGGTCTAGAGGTGTACTAGTGAAGACTGTGTTTGTGTTTCCAGGTTCTGGTTTACACGGGAACCTAATAATTACAAAGGGGATGAGGACTGTGCTGTAACTGGCTACTGGAGTGCTCCATCCAAAAGTGCACCAAGCTGGGCTGATTTGACCTGTAGTAATTCTGTATTAGCAATCTGTGAGAAAGGTTTACCTGGACTGTGATTGACTCAGCATCAGACCCATCAGCAGAAATACACTTTTATATATTTGTAATGTTTACTCACCTTTCAGCTCTCACAGATGATCCATGATGGAGACATGGTTTAGTTTATTCTCAGATCCAGTTAATGTTTTAGAGAGATTTATAGAGACTGGGATTACTGCAGCATCATGAGCGGACTGGAATTGAAATGCTCCAAGGTAAAACACTCAGTAGAAGTTCTTCCCTTCAGACCTCCACTGGAGTAAATGTACTGAAGTATGGAGAGTAACAGGAGGATGGTTTATTAGGGCTCTAATGTCCCATTATCATTTCTGGAACAGGACTCTTCATCAGCTCAGTGTAGGTGAAGAGACTCTAGTGTCTCTCAGTCCACCCATCTTTAATAGAAGCTCAGTAATTAGTCTGATCCTGACGTCTATTTAAATGATTAGCACAGAACCCTGAAGGAGAACAGGTTCCATTTGCTAGAACTATAAAATGACAAGTAAAGTTAAAGTTTACGGTACTGTGTCTGTAGGTCTCTGTCCATAAACATACACCAGCCAAAACTAATTTACTGTATAAGGAAGTGGAGTTTGTAGAGGAACAGGAAGTTTGATCTGTTTACATTTAAGGCATTTAGCTGACGCTCTTATCCAGAGCGACTTACAGCCGTGCTCAGCGTTCTGCTGGATAATATTTCCAGGTGGTACAGGAGCGTTAGAGTCTAAACGTGCCCTGAGCTCAGACACTGCCCGAACATGGGCCAGCGCTGATACCTAGACATATATAAAGCAAAAGTGCAAAAGTGCACTACCTGGCAACCCCAGCCCAGCGCTCATAGCTATAGAGAAGAAAGGTCATTATGAATATTAGTGCAGAACAAGTATTTCAACATCCACATATAACAGACACATCTAGAGCTCACTCACTGCAGTGTGTTACAGAGAGGTTACTGATGTTACTGATGTGTTCACTGATGCTTTGATGTGTTTGCATTAACCCCACCCTGCCTTACCCACCTTCCTCCAGGTGGTCATTGATGTAGTCCAGGCCTGAAATGCTGAGAATCCATAAATAAGCTTGTTTCGTTTTGACATGTTACTTTGTGAGGTCTTAACAGAATGGCTTGTGCTTCAGCTGCTACAGTAATAATGTTTGTTTGTTTGTTTTTCTTTCAGACAAAAACACAGCATAAACATATTCAGTGAAATAAAGGTTGCCTGCTGTTGAGGACTGAGTGCCTGTTTTTGGGGGGATAGTAGGGAGTAGAATCCAGTGCATTACACCTTGAACTCACATCATGTACACAGATTTCAGATCCCATGAAACATCTAGTGCTATGTCTAAAATGACCATCTACACAGATGGTCCTATGTAGAACACTATACAGGGCAGCCAGCAGACAGAGACAATAGAGGGAATTCGGACAGCACACCGGAAGCAAATCACCAAAGTGACTTTGACCCACATAAACAATTCAGAACATCGACAATGGAGGCTACTGGCATCATCAAAATACATCACAGCATAACGTGTTCCATGTTCTATTGCATTTTGTCATAATCATAAATTTGACTTCTGCATTGCCTTATTTCTTCAACACCAGCTCAGAGGAATTATTCTCTAGGATTTACAGGATTTACAAGCACCGCTAATCTACCTGTGCGTCCTGCTAATCTACCTGTCCGTCCTGCTAATCTACCTGTCCGTCCTGTTAATCCGTCTCCATCCTGCTAATCTACCTGTCCGTCCTGCTAGTCTACCTGTCTGTCCTGCTAATCAGTCTCCGTCCTGCTAATCTACCTGTCCGTCCTGCTAATCTACCTGTCTGTCCTGCTAATCAGTCTCCGTCCTGCTAATCTACCTGTCCGTCCTGCTAATCAGTCTCCGTCCTGCTAATCAGTCTCCGTCCTGCTAATCTACCTGTCCATCCTGCCAATCTACCTGTACGTCCTGCTAATCTGTCTTCGTCCTGCCAATCTAACTGTCCATCATGCTAATCAGTCTCCGTCCTGCTAATCAGTCTCTGTCCTGCTAATCTACCTGTCCATCCTGCTAATCTACCTGTCCATCCTGCTAATCCCCCTGTCCGTCCTGCTAATCTACCTGTCCGTCCTGCTAATCTACCTGTCCGTCCTGCTAATCTACCTGTCGGTCCTGCTAATCTACCTGTCCGTCCTGCTAATCTACCTGTCCATCCTGCTAATCTACCTGTCCATCCTGCTAATCTACCTGTCCGTCCTGCTAATCTACCTGTCCGTCCTGCTAATCAGTCTCCGTCCTGCTAACCAGTCTCCGTCCTGCTAATCTACCTGTCCATCCTGCCAATCTACCTGTCCATCCTGCTAATCCCCCTGTCCGTCCTGCTAATCTACCTGTCCATCCTGCTAGTCTACCTGTCCATCCTGCTAATCAGTCTCCGTCCTGCTAATCAGTCTCCACCCTGCTAATCTACCTGTCCGTCCCGCTAATCAACCTGTCGGTCCTGCTAATCTACCTGTCCGTCCTGCCAATCTACCTGTCCGTCCTGCTAATCTACCTGTCCGTTCTGCTAATCAGTCTGTCCTAGTCTTTCTCTTGCTCTCTCTATTGAACCCCATGTGGCCTGTCCGTCCTGCTAGTGATCACCTGGGATGTCACCAGAGCTGCTCAGTCTAGGTTTTGCTGCTAATCAGTCTCCGCCCTGCCAATAAGAAAATTATCTTTTCCTTCCATGATATGATTCTCTGTGCAGCTGCTTTGAGACATGAGTTGTAAAAAGCTCTATACAAATAAATATTGAATGAATAATTGATTGACTCTATGACCATTCATTTTCATATGCTCACTTCTGTTAGTCAAACATCATGAATTCATCATGAGTAAATGTGTCGGGATTCTCAAAAAAATCTACACAATGAAATCAGTTTGGAGGATTTTGAGATCTCTTTGGTGTAAACTGGTAACAGCATGAAACATGTTGGGGAACATGACTGCGGTGTTGGTTGTGTTTTGGACCATTGTAAGCCAATCATATTAAAACTGGGGGAGGGGCTCCGGTGCTACGCCATTATATTCCACCAATGGCAGTGACCATTTCCACTGCTGATATATTCAGTAAAGAACAGCTCAATGCTTCCAACCTTTACACTGATGCTACAACATGAATTACAGAATTAAATACTGTTAGCTTTAGCTATATTATTTCAATATGTCATATGTAGAACATGAATCTCTTCCTCTTTGTGTGGACAAATAATTTGTGTATTTGGGAGTCTCCGTCTGGTGTGGACGGGAGCAGATTATGGGGAACCCACACATTTCCCAGTTCTCCAGGTATACAGAAAACAAACTTGGTGCTAGAGGGTTCCCACCTGAGAATCCTGAACATATAAATGAAAATAAACCTTCAGAAGAGACAATGGAACATTCACTCCACCCAAGAGTCAAACAGTCGAAGCCCTTTAGTTGTTCTTTCTGAACACTAGAACTGAAAACATCAGATTAGATTAAATATATGAGTTACATTATTACTGCTCTCTAGATCTCCATCCCAGCACAACAGACACTGTCAGTGAAGCGTCATCACTCTTTCCTCTATCGCCAATGCTCAGTCACTGTCACTGCTTGCTCAGTCATTTTCTCCAAGTTATGAATGAAGGCCTTCCCAGAGTTTAACCTCACTTTAGTCCTATAATATATATGAGTAGTGCTGTGAGTATAAATCAATACCAGGTTACTTTCGGAGTCATCATTTGAGGTGATATTGACTGTCATGATCTGAAATGATCTCTGGCAGCTGAGCCTAGTTTCATTCATCTACACCACACACTTTAATGGGGTTTTATAGATGCCACTATGGTTTAATGTAGTATGATGTACAGTGTGGTGATGACTGGGTGTGTTGAGATACTGTACATAGTTTGCACTGGATGAAAATGACAAGATAGTTAGGGGTCATGCTAGTTAACTACATATTAAATATAAACTGTCAAATTATCATCATCATCATCATCATCATCATTATCATCATCATTATTATTGTCACAATTGTGACATTTTAGAAACTTAACATTTAAAACTTAAATCACAGCTGGTGCTACAAAAATTCATTACCTTGCACATGTAAGTAGATGACTATTGAGACTAGACTACTGTCTGCACAAAATTAAAGGACCATAGTTTGGACAGTAAATATGTCTGGGCTTACTGACTTTATTTATATATCTTTAATGAATTTCCCTCTGGGATCAATAACGTATCTATCTATCTATCCATCTGACCTTGATGTTCAAAGCAACGTGACCACCTCTCTATTAAAACCACACCCACTGAAAACAGGTGTACAAAATCAAGCATAGCCATTCAGACGGTTAAATCTGTATTTATCCTCCAACTGAAACGCTCCTGTGAGAAGCTCTTGTGTCCTGACTTCCTTACTGCCCTCTAGTGGTGCCCTAGTGCAGCTTGTATTTTACCACAGCATCATTCTCCAGACTGACCTCCTTACTGCCCTCTAGTGGTGCCATAGTGCAGCTTGTATTTTACCACAGCATCATTCTCCAGACTGACCTCCTTACTGCCCTCTAGTGGTGCCATAGTGCAGCTTGTATTTTACCACAGCATCATTCTCCAGACTGACCTCCTTACTGCACTCTAGTGGTGCCCTGGTGCAGTTTGTATTTTACCACAGCATCATTCTCGATCACAGTATGTCAGGTACGGGGGTATTAGTGGGTAACACCTGTGAAGGTGGAATTAACCCTGAACACATTTAGGATCAACATATGCCTTCTAGACAACATGTTTGCGGGGCATCCATGTTTCTTTTAACATGCCAATGCCAAGCACATTCTGCACATGATAATAATGGTGGTGCTTCTGTCACCCTGCACTGAACCTAGCGTAGCCCTGTTTTCATCATGGCTTTACCTTCACCTTTTCCAGCATCGTCATCTGCTCTGCCTTCCCATCCAGGAAGCTAGAGCTTGATGGTAACCTCTCTACTGACTTGGATCTTGTTGTCTGACTTTGGGATTAAGACTCTTGGTCTTGGCTTGTGTGGCTGCCAGCAGTGGTATGCAGTGAAATACTGGGATCTGATCATCCCACCCTGCTTGCTTCTGTACTCCCATTGCTCCTGCCTCTCTCCTTTATTACTCCACTGTACTTCCCTCAACTGGTTCCTGTCACTGCACCCGCTTCCACCTTTACCACATACAGTTCCAGTGACAGTCATGGGCAGCATCTGGTCTTTTTTGGACGCCTCCTCCTGCAGCATGCTGCATCTCGGAACTTTGAGGCCAAGCTCATTCATACCCTAGCCGGCCCAAATGGCTACTCAGGCAGCTTTCCATTCCAGGCAGTGGCCCTGCTCTTGCTGCCAACCTCTCTCTGCTTTCTGTTCGTTTCTTCACTTCTAATTTGTTGGACTACTTCATCCTTGGCTCTCCATGGTCCTCCCCTTGCTTCCTGCCTCTTCCTTATTGTGTGGCAACCTTCTCTCCTCTCCACGAGTCTGATGTTAACATGTTAACACGTATTTGCTAGGAAAACGTCATGTGGCTCCTAAAAGGACATTGTTATTTGAGTAACAGTCCATAAACATTTACGGCATTTAGCTGACGCTCTTATCCAGAGCGACTTACAAGGTTAACCATATTACAGGGAGGCCAGTGTAGTGCTAAGAGTCTTGGCTAAGGACTCTTTTTGGTGTAGCACAGTGTAGTCACCCAGACCAGGATTCAAACCCCAGTCTTCCACATGTGGTGCTGCCACCCTGGAGGGCAGTGGTGTTATCTGCTGACCTACACCAACCTCATATATGAGCTATATCTAGATGAAAGACAGGAACAACTCAAAACGATTGTTTCTAATGTCCTGCAAATTCATAGGGTCTTGGACAATGTAAAATTGGACTGTTCAGAACCAAAATATTAATATTAGGTATGTGTTGAGGCTCTCTCTGTGTGACTCCAATAGTGACTGTTAATACAAACCAGGCAAGTAAAAAGTGCCGTGTTTGGAAAACAGAAGCCGTACATTCAACATCAAAGCTAGAGCTGCTCAAAGACGCCTCAAGATGGCAGCTGGAGAGTTTGTGGGTGTTGTTGGGTGATGTTCCAGAAGCAGCCAGCAGGAGTCTAATAGTGTCTGATACTGTACCTCACACAGAGATACCAAAATTATCTTTCACTATTTGTTTTTTTAAAGCTGTAGTTTCATTGTTTTCCATGGTTGAGAAAAAGACCCACAGCTCAATAAAAAGCTGTAGGAGACTGAAGAACTCTTTCCTCTTACATTTTTTAATTTAACTGCTCTCATTATTAATAGCCAATAGTTTTTCCTAGGTGTGTTTCAGAATATATTGTGACGACAGGATGTGCTAATTCCCAGCTGCTTTAAGGGAACCACCACTGTGCCGCTCCCGAGGAAAAGCACAGTGGCTTGTCTTAACATCTACAGGCCGGACTCATCCTGGCCCATATGCAGAACAGTGTACTGACACTTTGGATGAAAATGCTCTGCACTGCCATCCAAACAGCTCTAAAGCACCTGGAGAGCAGCTACGTGGGAATGCTGTTCATTGACTACAGCTCAACATCCAACACCATTTTCCCATCCAAGCTGACTGATAAGCTCCAAACTCTTGGACTGACACCCTCCCTGTGTAACTGGGTGCTGGATTTCCTGACGGGCAGACCCCAGTCTGTCAGGATTGGATACCACACCTCCAGCACACGGATTATAAGAATGGGGACACCCCAGGGCTGTGTCCTGAGTCCTATTCTGTATAAGCTGTTCACCCTTAACTGTGTTGCCTCTCACAGTGACACCGCCATCATCAAATTTGCTGATGGTACCACTGTCATGGGACTGATCCCTGGCAAATCTGGTGTCAGGTCAACAATCTGTCCTTAACAAAGGAGATGACTGTGGACTATAGGAGGACGACAGAGCAGCATGAACCACTGCCTATTCATTAGACGGCAACAGAGAGAGTGAGCACCTTCAAACTACACTGAGTCAGCATCAGTGTAAATCTCACCTGGCTGCACAGCACATCACAACTAGTGAGAGAGGCACAGCAACGGCTACACTTCCTGCGAAGACTCAAGAACACTGGCATGCCATCCAGAATCCTGAGGAACTTCTACAGCAGCATAACTGAAAGTATTCTCACCAGCTCCATCACAGTCTGGTCGGAAAACTGCTCCCCCCAGGACCACAAGTGTCTGATTGACAGCCCAGTCAATCACAGGAATAGCACTTTTTCCACTAGAGGACATCTGCCACTCCAGAATCCTCAGGAGGGCCCACAAAATCATCAAGGAGAAAGTTTATCCTCAACCAACCTCTTCCCACTTCTCCCATTCCCATCTGGTAGACGGTACAGGAACATGAAAAGAAGGACCACCAGATTACGGAACAGCTTCTACAGACTGACCGTCAGAACGTTACAGACTGCTTAACAGCACAGACTGACCGCCAGAATGTTACAGACTGCTTAACAGCACAGACTGACCAGCAGAACGTTACAGACTGCATAACTGCACAGATTGACCAGCAGAACGTTACAGACTCAGACTGCTTAACTGCAAAGACTGACCAGCAGAACGTTACAGACTGCTTAAATGCACAGACTGACCAGCAGAACGTTACAAACTGCTTAACTGCACAGACTGACCAGCAGAACGTTACAGACTGCTTAACAGCACAGACTGACCACAAAAACGTTACAGACTGCTTAACAGCACAGACTGACCACCAGAACGTTACAGACTGCTTAACAGCACAGACTGACCACCAGAACGTTACAGACTGCTTAACAGCACAGACTGACCACCAGAACATTGCACACGGCTTAAGGGCACAGACTGACCACCAGAACGTTACAGACTGCTTAAATGCACAGACTGACCACCAGAACATTGCACACAGCTTAAGGGCACAGACTGACCACCAGAACATTACAGGCTTCTCAAGGGCACAGACTGACCACCAGAACGTTACAGACTGCTTAAATGCACGGACTGACCACCAGAATATTACAGACTGCTTAACTGCACAGACTGACCACCAGAATATTACAGACTGCTTAACTGCACGGACTGCACTTTTTGCACACATCCTGGAGATTCAATGGATCACTTCTACACAGGGTGCCACATCTTGCTACCAGGCCATTTATCTGCAGATACACAGGAGTGATGAGTGTGGGTCAGACAGATGGAGTGGACAGGAAAAGGTTTGACGAACTGGGTGACAAAATCTAGTCTGCTTCATTGTAGGCATTAAGGGCACAGACTGACCACCAGAACATTACAGACTGCTTAAATGCACAGACTGACCACCAGAACGTTACAGACTGCTTAACTGCACAGACTGACCACCAGAACACTGCACACGGCTTAACTGCACAGACTGACCAGCAGAACGTTACAGACTGCTTAACCGCACAGATTGACCAGCAGAACGTTACATACTGCCTAACCGCACAGACTGACCAGCAGAACGTTACAGACTGCTTAACCGCACAGACTGACCAGCAGAACATTACAGACTGCTTAAATGCACAGACTGACCACCAGAACGTTACAGACTGCTTAACCGCACAGACTGACCAGCAGAACATTACAGACTGCTTAACTGCACAGACTGATCACAAGAACGCTACAAACTGCTTAACCGCACAGACTGACCACCAGAATATTACAGACTGCTTAACTGCACAGACTGACCAGCAGAACGTTACAGACTGCTTAACTGCACAGACTGACCAGCAGAACATTACAGACTGCTTAACTGCACAGACTGACCACCAGAACATTGCACACGGCTTAAGGGCACAGACTGACCACCAGAACGTTACAGACTGCTTAACTGCACAGACTGACCACCAGAAAATTACAGACTGCTTAAAAGCACAGACTGCACTTTTTGCACACATCCTGGAGATTCAATGGATCACTTCTACACAGGGTGCCACATCTTGCTACCAGGCCATTTATCTGCAGGTACACAGGAGTGATGAGTGTGGGTCAGACAGATGGAGTGGACAGGAAAGGGTTTGACGGACTGGGTGACAAAATCTAGTCTGCTTCATTGTAGGCCCCAAAACACAGAAGTACTTACAAGACCATGCTTCCCATATGGAATACACGTTCACACTGCAAGAGGTGAGAGCTGTATTTCTAAGAGAGCAGTCACAGACAGGCTTGATTTTCACCATCACTGTGTACACACTGCATATGTAGCTCTGGCCACGGTAGGTTACTCCAAATGAACTTTGTACCTGGAAGCTGTAACTGGGTAACGTTTTTTTTTTGATTGTTGCTGAATCTTTACCATATATAAATGATTTCACACATCAGGTGATCTTGCTCTTTGTTCCGGGCCAGTAATTAAGGTATCCATGGCCAGGTAGCTTTGTGCTGCCCTAAAGACCAAAGTGAGCTCAACATTAGCATGGTACTTTGCGCTGCATTGAATTCACACCTCACCCACATGAAGTTCCTCTGCACATACATCAACCATGTGACTTGTAGAGCCACCACAGAGGTTATCTGTATCTAGGGGATATTTTAAAAATATTTATAGCCCTGCAACCAATCAAATCTTGATTTACATCCACCACATGATCTCCACTTTTTCAAATGAAATTGAAGAGTTTCATCATGTGGCCAAACTTTTGGGTATCCAAGGGAAGTAAGTGACACAGTGCCATGCATTGGACTATGGACTGGAGTATTGTGCTATGGCCACAGTTACCATAGCACCTATCTACCATTTGGTCTGCATGGTAGATAGGTGCTATGGTAAGTTCGTTTTGAGCTAGACAATGTAATTAGTTACCTTCAAACCTACTGTGCAGCTGTTCCATGGCCAGCTGTGTCTCATTCCCACATCATTTCACTTACCAGTAAGTAGATAGAGGTGATTTCAAGTGTGGCGTTTGTAATCTGTTGTTGTTCATTCTTTATATGGAACAGGTGCTCCACAGATTTGTGTTTGACGGGCCTAGGCACAGACTTAAGGGACTTCGCTCGACTGCAGCCCGACTGCAAACGAGCACAAATGATGCCAACACAACAGCATGAGTCAGAAGGGAACGTATTCACGACAGGACGACCTTATATAGTCTCGTTATGTCCTTCTTGATTACTTCTGGGTGCTACTGTTTCTTTGACGATGGGTGTATTATTTTTTTAATTTATTTATTTTTTTAAACAGGCCAGTAAAACTGATCTGCTGCCTTACAGTTACACTGGAAACTGCTAGATATTCCAATATCTACTGCTCTGAAAGAAGTTTCAATATTAGCATGAAATTCTAATTCACACCTCCATCACGAGATGTTTCTCTGCATGTACAACAACCATGTGACTTGTAGACAGGCCACAGAAGTCTTTGATATCTGCCACAATCTATCTTCTTTAGCGAGCTCAAGAAAGATCATTAATAGCAGTTGCAGGGCAGGCAGGGTGACTAATTTAAAACACTGTACACAGCAGAAAAAAAAACAAAAAAAAACCAGCAGCGACAGACACAGGATGCAATACTAATGAAATGTCTCAACTTCCTGTCCTCAGACCAAGTACATATCTGTATGGTAACTCTAACAGGCTGCAGAAGAGACTCCACATCTGCACATAAAGCAGAAATCCACTCAGTGGAATCAACACGCTTACAGAGGATGAAAGAACTGATGGTGGATGAAGGTATATATGCAAATACAGGAAACGCAACAGACAACACATCGACTTACTCAAACGACAGCCACGATTATGACGATATCCACATCAGTGAAGATGTTCCAGAGACGGGTGTGACCAGAAGCCTTAAAGGACCTACCATCTCAGGTACCCAGCTACACACACACACACACACACACACACAGGCTTTACCTTGAATAGCACTCTGTGATCCTCCTCCAGGTCAGGAGTTAGCTGGTAACATACAGACCTATGGGGCCTATTGGAGGTTTAAAGCCTACACTGGAGATGGACTTGTACAGCGTCACACGGTACGGGTCATGCTAGTGTAGTAACTGGTAGCTAATGTTTTAAGCTAATCTGTTTATCTACAGTAGCTCACTGTCACTCACAGATTCAACTCCGAGTCAGTTCAAGTCTGTTTCCATGGTGTTATAAAGAGATCATGTACACAGCTTACTCAGCTGCTCTTCAGTCTCAGTACACTGATGTAGCTCCTACAGGCTCCTACAGGGACTAGCCAGGGGAGCCTGACCCACTCTACAGTGCTCTGTGTTCCTCATTAATGACTCTATTTAATGAATGACTCTAAATGATGATGCATCTGATTCAGACTGTTACTGAACTGCTTATGAACAGGTCATGAACGCTCTGTGTACATGTAGTTCCTGTACAGCAGTAGCCCACTTTCTATCTCTCAGAAATGTCTCCCTTTAGGGAGAGTGAGTACTGGATTGGTGAATATGATGGTGGATCTTTCTAGCTTCTGGAATCGACACTGCAGGAAGCAGACGCTACAGACTGGCTGCAGTGTGTCTGGGGCTGCTGTGTGTCCTCCTGCTGGCTGTTATCGCAGTGCTGTGGGTCCAGTTCAACAACATGACTAAACAGAGAGACCAGTTACAGACCAGTTACACCAGCCTGGCTATAGAGAGAGAGAAGATGAAAGATGAGATGGACCAGTTACTGAAGGCGAATGAAACTCTTCAGAAGACGTTAGGTGAGTAATTAAGCTCAGCTTCCAGTCGTGGATACAGGAAGCTCAGTGTTTCTTCACCCTGCCCTGCATCTTTTAGCGCTTTCCCTGCTCCCAACACAACTCATCCGCTCAGTAACAAGCCCTCTCAGAAATGCAGGGTGTGTGGGGAATCCAGTAAGATGTGCAGGGCAGGGTGCCTCCAGGACCAGGGTTGAGGAACGCTGCTCTAAATCAGGAAAATGGTGGAAAATGATGTTTCAATCAAACTAGTCATTCAGACAGCTCTGTTTTCCCAGCACAGCGAATATCAACTTTGAAGCATCCCGTTACTTTAACCCTGTTGTTGCCAGATGAAGGCTATAGCAGGTTATTAGCTGGATTACTGTATGAAGGTTGGTCAGAGGTGGATGATTTCACCCAGGATAGTGAGATGAGTGTCTGTAATCATCACTGTAATTATTTGTGAGCATTTATAATATGAAGGCTGAAAGCAGAGAGCTGAAATAATGGTGCAGAGTATGTCCTGTAGAAATGTTCCAGGTCTGAATCTTTAATGAGCATTACCATGTTAATGACTGAATCATGCAGCACCTGTAGAGTTATGTGACTGAACTATTCATTTATGACCTTCTCTATAGAAGAGCAGGAACAGAGCTGCTTCAACAACAGGTTTTACTTCACCTCCACGGAGACGAAGAGCTGGAGTGAGAGCAGGACCTACTGCAAAGAGAGAGGAGCAGACCTGTCAATCATAAACAGCAAAGAAGAACAGGTGAGAGAGAGAGAGAGAGAGAGAGAGAGAGATTGCCCACCTCTTTTCTTTACCTATACCTGTTTACATTGTTCTATACTCTACCATGTCAGGAGTTCATCAGTAAAGTACTTGGCCACACTAGCGCTTGGATTGGTCTGACAGACATTGACGACGAGGGGGTTTGGAAGTGGGTGGACGGCTCAGCACTGACCACTGAGTAAGAGACCACTGAACTGACCTCATGATGCAGCTACACACTTTCTCTAAGAAGGTCTAGAGGTGTATAAGACCCTGCATCTCTGTGTTTCAGGTTCTGGTGGCCAGGGGAACCCAATGATATCAACAATGAGGACTGTGCTGGAAATAACTTCAGGAATAATGGATCGTCCTGGAACGATTACCGTTGTAATTACACTCTGGTAGGAATCTGTGAGAAAAGTTAAATGGGAGTTTAGGTTAGTCTACACGAGAGTGAAGTATAGGATGGAGTGAATGGGCTTATTTAAAAGGATAGAACTGAGAGTGCAGATGTAAAAGTCAATTTCTCAACTGTATCTGAATGCTTATCTAGAACCTGACCCTTCGCCAAGATCTCTCGGTTACTGTCTACCAAGCTTTCATTAACTACCAACCTCCGGTAAACACACAGCCCGCTCCAGCTCAGACCTCCACTCTTCCTCTCGCTTACTAAGCAGTAAACTATTTAATGGAACTGCTGAATCTAAGATTAAACGATAATCCTCAGTAATCCTGCAGTCTGGATCTCATTTTGTTACTCAAGCGTGTGTATTTGGGAGCCTCCGTCTGGTGTGGATGGAAGCAGATTATGGGGAACCCATTGGGTGTCCATGTGGGGTCCATTAGTGACCATGCCAGTTAATTAGTAGATGGTGATCCTCATTTTAACCTTTAGCTGTTGAGTGACTGCACAAATGCTCTACTGCAGCTTGTATTTTACCACAGCATCATTCTCCAGACTGACCTCCTTACTGCCCTCTAGTGGTGCCCTAGTGCAGCTTGTATTGTACCACAGCATCATGCTCCAGACTGACCTCCTTACTGCCCTCTAGTGGTGCCCTAGTGCAGCTTGTATTGTACCACAGCATCATTCTCCAGACTGACCTCCTTACTGCCCTCTAGTGGTGCCCTAGTGCAACTCAATGCTTTGGCATGTCCCTGTCAGAGGTGAGTAGTTACAAATTGATTTACAACTACTCCTTCACTTGGCTACACTTGTAAGGAAAGGAGTCTCCTCTTCCCCCCAGTCCCATTTCCTTTATTTTACTTCAAGCTCCATGACAAACCTATGCTGGTTAATATCGTATGTATGTATGTATGTATGTATGTATGTTGGGGGATGTAATGCCCACTGGAGCTCTATTGGGTAGTTGTCTGACTTCAGTTGGCTCCTTATCCATTACTGGGTGTGCACATTCTGTAACTGGTGCATGCTGAAGTTGGGACAGTCCAATTTAAGACTAGAAACACCTTGAAATCTTTAAGCATTTAATCTTAAACAGGTAAAGCCATCATGCTGGGGTATAAAAGGAACATCCAGGAAAGGCCTGACTCTGTTACCAAGGATGGGTCAAGCTTCACCACTTTGTCAAAATGCAGCAGTTTAAAAATACCTTGGTGAGCGATTTCAAAGACTTCGGTTTGTCCCACTGTGCAGTGCTGAGAATTCTAAAACCATCTCAGGAATGCTCCATGCATAAAAGACAAGGCTGAAAACCAAAAGCTGAACCTCCTGCCTCTTCCTTATTGTGTGGAAACCTCCTCCCTGCCTTCTCTGGGTTTGATGTTGTTCAGAAAGGCTTCAGGATTGGTCCTTTCACTCTGTGTTACTTCCCCTTCCACCACTCCACACCAAGTCTGCTCCTAAGGGCTCCTCTGAACCATCAGTCAGTATTCTGGTGCCAGGCCCATTTGATTAGTGTCCTTATCGTTAGTGTCAGACTGTAAAAGCTTTTACTCCAGTATTCATTAGCTGGACTGTAATGGATTTTTACACATACATTTAATAATAATTCTACTGGAATGTCTTCTAGCTTCTAAAAGGACAGTGTCGTTTGAGAAACAGTCCATAAACCTCATATATGATCTGTCTAGATGACCTACAGGAACACTGATGTAAAACCGGAGGAGATGATAAATGGAATAACTGTAACTGATTGTGTGTAATATTAATATTGTGATGATGGATCTCTATGACTGTGATCAGTAAAAGAGAACGAGTAAAAAGGGCCGTGTTTGGAAACAGAAGCTATACATTCAGAACAGACACCACTAGATGGCAGCCTGAGAGCTGGTGGGCTTTAAGAATGGTGGTGATGATCCAGAAGCAGCCAGCAGGAGTCTAATAACAGAGATCCCATAATGATCTTTCACAGCAGAGTTAAGCTGAAGCCGTTTCACTGTTAAGAAAATAAATAAATAAATAAATAAATAATAATATACACAAACAACTCAACACACACACACACACACACGCACACACACACACAATTTTTAGCAAAGATGCACCTGTGTAGACATGTCCCTAGTCAAGTCCTTAGCCAATCATACCAGACCTCGGGGAGGGGCTCTGGTGCTACTCGATTCTATTCCACCGAGGGTGGTGACCTCTAGCAGCAGGATAATGTGCCTTGCCACACTACACACATGGCTCTTTAGGGAGTGGTTTGAGGTGGTTCAGGGTGTTTTCCTGGCCTCCAGCTTCTTCAGATCTCACTCCAATGAAGTAACCATGGCATGTGCTTGAAGTCCGATCTTGAAACTTATAGGACCTAAAGGATCTGTTGCTAACAGCTTGGTGCCAGATACTACAGAGGTCATTCAGAGGTCTTGTGGAGTCCATGCTTTGACGTGTCGGAGCTGTTTAGTCAGCAGGTGGAGGACCAGTGGTATATTAGGCAGCATTGGTCATAATGTTTCAACCCATCAGTGTAAACATCAGGCCTTATTCAAGATTCATCATATACAGAGTGACCAGGAAGTAGAGAAAGATAGAGTGGTGAGGCCCACCCACAATACAGAACTGTAGCCAGTTGTGGTCAGTATAGCCGACTGTTGAGGAAAGGGAAAAAAAACTAAAATTAAATTCTTATGTTCCTAGAGGGCCCTGGTGACAAAGGCCCCTGGTAACCAACTATGTTGTCCACTCTCAAAAGGGAGCATGGCCCTCAAGAAGGACTGGCGGTCCACAGTCTTGTGTTTGCCAGGACTGTGTGCATGCATGAGGGACTTCCTTCATTTGTGGCCAGGCTTTGTGGCGTCGCTGGTTCGGGTCTTTTGAGATGGGGAGCCATGTCTCACTACCAGGTCATTTGGCTGTAGACACGCTGGAGTGATGAGCGTGCAGGCCCCTGGGAGAATGCAGAATGCATTGTGCGAGAGATTAAGTCGTGTAAAGGAGGCTAATGTAAAGGAGCTTCATCCAGATGAACATCTGTGAGGTCAGAGACTGTTCTTGGATGAGATGGCCTTGCTTCAATCTCCATTCCAGTTCATTCTTTATGGCACTGAGGTAAAAGCTCTATGCAGGCCAGTCAAGTTCTTCCACACCAAACTCACTTAACCATGTCTTAAACTCTCCCTTTACTGGAATGGGACATAGACCAGCCCCATAGCATCATCCCTCCTCCACCGAACTGTACCGTCGGCACAGCCCAGTCAGGCAGATAACGTTCTCCTAGCATTCTCCATACCTGGACTCATCAGTCAGACTGCTGGATATAGAAACGTGCTGTCACTCCTCAGAACATGTTTTCAGGAAAGGACCTGACGGACCTGTAGTTAAGGAGTCCATGGCGAGGTCAATATGTCCTGTTCTAAAGGCCAAGGGTGGTCTCAACATTAGTGTGGTATTTAGTGCTGCATTGAATTCACACCTCAACCACGTGATGTTCCTCTGCACATACAGCAACCACGTGATGTTCCTCTGCTCATACAGCAACCACGTGATGTTCCTCTACACATACAAGAACCACGTGACCTGTAGACACACCACAGAGGTCTTCTGTGTCTGGGGGACTTTAAAACGTGCTGTCACTCTGCAGAACATGTTTGCACAGGAAAGGGCTCGACAGACTGGGTGACAAAATCTGGTCCAAAGTGTGCAGGAGGCGTGACGTCATTGGGATATGATGCCAAAGCCAAATACATGTGTTGCAGAAGAGAAGCTCAGCAAAAAGGACCCCCTTAGAGCTTCTGGAGTAAATGACCACCGTTTTAAAACGTGACAGCTCGACTGACATGTGAGAGTTTGGGTGTCATGTCATGCCAAATCACTGATTCAGCAACCGAGCCATATTATATACCCAAGATCCTCTGCATGGTGCACTAGCTAACTGGCTCATTCAAAGTCCGCTACATTGTAGGTTACCAAAATACACACATACACCCGCACACACACACACACACTGAGGTATAACAGACCACCTTGCTTTGGTCAGTAAACACTTTGCCAACATGCTAGACTGCATGGGATGTGACCAGGGAAAGCCACAGCATGTGGGGTGGTCCCCACCACAGGACTACAGAAGGAGGCTGGGGAAGACTCCTCATGGAGCCCATCTCATCCTGTCTCTGGTCAAGAGGGGCTTCACAGTGCCATGAATCGAACCAAGACTGACTGCAGAAACAACAATATGAGTGTTCATAGGACGAGTGCGCTCTTCATTAACTTGGAGGGTCCAAACACGGACCACTTTAACACCACCACACCAGTAGTGAAGAGGTGGTCCGGACCTGCAGGCAGGAGGAGTTCTGAGGAGAACTGCAGCAGGTCTAACGGCGTGTGTTAACATGCATGAAAATTAATTCAATATTAAAAATCTTCAAATGTTCCAAGAAGGAAATGAATCGGGTGGTTGTTGCTTGTTGCTGAATCTTTACAGCCTGTAAATAACTCATACAGGATCATCTGATTAACACGTCACGTGTTCTTGCTCTGTTTATCCAGGCCAGAATCCAGACCCATGTAAATGTGTGCTGTACTGAAGGCCAAGGGTGGTCTCAACATTAGTGTGGTAGTTTGTGCTACATTGAATTCACACCTCAACCACGTGATGTTCCTCTGCACATACAGCAACCACGTGACTGGCAGAAGTCTTGTGGTGTCTAGGAGGCTTCGTCAGCCATAAATAACAGAAGAGAAAGAGCTATTATTAAATACTGAGACCTGCAACCAATCAAGTCTTGTTGTACATCTACCACATGGGTTGTTTCATCAGGTGACCAAACTTTTGGTTATGGAGGGGGAAGTAAGAGTGGCAGTGCCATGCTTTGGGCCCCATGGTAGATGGTTGCCATTGTAAGTTAATTCTGAGGTAGACAATGCAGTGTGTATATAGTTTAATATGTCGACTGAAGGCGAGATGGCATCCCAGTGACACAAATGTGCTGGCAGGCTGGCACAGGCATTGACGAGAACGCAGGTGCAACGCCTAGGAGAAGATGAGAGCAAACCAAAGCCCACCTGCACTTCACTGACAACAGTCTGGATATCAGCCCTCCAAACTAGAGATCCACTATTCAGGTGGAGGCCCTTGCTCAATTCCGCTCTACGTTATGAACAACATTCGGACCTCTGTGCAACTGAGCAAATAATTCCTTACAAAGAAAAAAAAAAAAAAAAGTCACCTGAAATTGCACCAACATGAGCAGACCACATAAGTGGGGTCACAATGACGATTTGGTCTGTGACTCCAAAGACAGATATACAGGCAGGATCCAACCAGTGAATGGAACGTCTGAGCTTGGTTCCAGCAGCAACATAGTATCGAGGGTGGCATCCGTTATACCACAAGAGCAAAACCTCAACCTCAATCATGACAACAGGGACAGGGCCAACCAACAGACCAAGGGGTTGCTTACTGATAAGTGACTACGATCTAAGACAATGGGTAGCAGAGCTTTTGAGGAAAGAGTGCTTATGAGGATGGGCAGCTCATTGCAAGCAAGCGGTAGGACAACCGCACAGTGACACACATTTGCGGGGGCCTATCCAACTGGCACCGTGCAGAGATGGATGACTTCGGTACTGCACTTCGATCATGCATGTGTCCAAAGTGACAAAGAAGATCTTGGTCCGAGATAGTTTAAGACAGGAGTGGCGGAAGTGCTCTGTAAGCACGGGGCAGTCAGCTGGAACCTGGTCGACACAGCTACAACCAGAAGTCAGAAGGGCTGCCACTGCTCACCGGCCATACTATTCAGACACGCAAGATCGTAGCAAGGAAGGACGGCAAAGCTCAAGTTTTTTTATATGGAAGATGCATCTGTCTGTCATTATCAGTACTAGAGGGGACTGTATCTGAACAATGTCTTCAAGCTCATCCTCAGGAATATAGTGTGTGACTGAAACAGTTAAAGAAGCAGCATGACTCAGCACACAACCCACAGAGCAGTGACATAGGCGTCAAGTGAAATGACGACATGCCACAACTTCCTCTCCTGAGAGCATGTGTATATATATATGTATATATATAAATTCATCTGTATGGTCACTTAACTCTAGTAGAGACGCCACGTCTGCACATAAAGCATAGCCTAGTTTATTTAAAGCTGATCTCTGCTCAATGGCGACAACACGTTTACAGAGGATCAAAGAACTGAAGGTGGATGAGGGTATATATGCAAATACGGGGAGCACGACAGACGACACATCAACTCATTCAAACGACAGCCACGATTATGAGGACGTCTACAACAATGTTCCAGAGACGGGTGTGACCAGAGGCCTTAACAGACCTACCACCTCAGGTACCCAGCCACCCACACAGGAGATGGAGTTATACAGTGTCACACCATATGGGAGATCATTTACACTCATTAATGACTCTATTTAATGAATGACTCTAAATGATGATGTATCTGATTCAGACTGTTACTGAACTGCTTATGAACAGGTCATGAACGCTCTGTGTACATGTAGTTCCTGTACAGCAGTAGCCCACTTTCTATCTCTCAGAAATGTCAGGCCTTTAGGGAGAGTGAGTACTGGATTGGTGAATATGATCGTGTGCCTTTCTAGCTTCTGGATTCGACACTGCAGGAAGCAGACGCTACAGACTGGCTGCAGTGTGTCTGGGGCTGCTGTGTTTCCTGCTGCTGGCTGTTATCGCAGTGCTGTGGGTCCAGTTTAACAACATGAGTAAACAGAGAGACCAGTTACAGACCAGTTACACCAGCCTGACGAGAGAGAGAGACCAGTTACAGACCAGCTCCACCAGCCTGACGAGAGAGAGAGACCAGTTACAGAAGGAGAAGGAAGCTCTTCAGAAGAAGTTGGCAGAATTAGGTGAGTACTGAAGCTCAGGCAGGTTGTTTAATGACTAGCATTCCAGTACTCATAGTCCAAACTGCAGAGAGTAAAAAGCAGTGGGTGGAGCAGGTGTAGTAAGGGACGAGCCAGCACATCAGAAAGTCTTGTGCAGTACCACACAGGCCACTAAATGACATTTTCAATCCACCGTGTGTTAGGGCACGGGTGAGGGTGTGGACCCAGGCGCAGGGCGGGACACCCGTTTGATATTAAAGGGTTAATCTGCCTGCAGGCGGGTTTACTGGAAGTGGGTACACGTAAGAGGACGTGTGTGAGGGGTGGTCTGTTTGGAGGGTAGTGTTTTTGGATACTTGTCCGAGGCGAGGATGGAACCCCCGACCTCAGTAATGGCGTCCCCACGTGCTGCCACTCGTCAGAGGGGAGTTTGTGAATGGGAGCGAGAAAAGGCAGGAATCCCAGACAAAAGAGACGGCAGGAGTGGCGTGCTGAAACAGGGAGGGTCCATCTTTTCACCTGTCTTAGTCTTTTGTTATTTTAAGCAGCTGTCTTTTCTCTTTTTTGCAGCACATGTGTGTTGGGTTGTTGTTGTTGTTTTTTTTTTTTTTTTTTTCCTCTTTCCTTCGCTTACAGGCTACCCCTCTACAAATGGTAGCAGTTCAGAACTGCTTTGTGGGAGCTTATATAACCAGTGCATCAGGTGCAGTTAGTTGGGTGATCAGCCCGGGGCATTCTGGGGGTTGGAGTTCCAGGCTGTAGCTGCCTCAGGGAGGCGCTGCCACTGCCGCCCTCTGCTGGCAGCAGGCGGCACCACCCGAACACTTACACTACGACTTCCTCTTCAAGTCTTTAAAGTTGCACCCTGAAGGAACCAGCCGACAGGAATGAAACCGTGTGAGTGGATTTGACATTGTGAGGCGTGTGAAAAGTTTCATAGGCCGTAAACAAGGACAGGCCTTAACACTGGACATGACTGACTTCAGGAGATCATCCTGTTGCGCATGCATTCCATTCTGACTGCCGTGTTAGTAGCATCCTTTGCGAGTGAAGTTTGCCTGAGAGAAGACCTGGAAAGCAATTCCAGCAGTTGGACGAGTTCAAGTGAAGTCGCATCATAGAGTCCTGGAAAGTGGGAAGGTCAAAGTATTGCATGCCAGACTGGTTGTTTGGATATTATCATAGCACCTACACGAACCACGCACAGGGAGAACACACCGACGAATTGTCTAAAATGTGCAGAGTGACCTAACACCCAATGTGTACAGTAACTCAATAAGTGTGATGCGTTAGTGTACTGTAAGTAGTGTGTTGGTGTACAGTAACTCAGTAAGTGTAATGTGTTAGTGTGCTGTAAGTAGTGTGTTGGTGTACAGTAACTCAGTAAGTGTAATGTGTTAGTGTGCTGTAAGTAGTGTGTTGGTGTACAGTAGCCCAGTAAGTGTAATGTGTTAGTGTGCTGTAAGTAGTGTGTTGGTGTACAGTAACTCAGTAAGTGTGATGCGTTAGTGTACTGTAAGTAGTGTGTTGGTGTACAGTAACTCAGTAAGTGTAATGCGTTAGTGTGCTGTAAGTAGTGTGTTGGTGTACAGTAACTCAGTAAGTGTGATGCGTTAGTGTGCTGTAAGTAGTGTGTTGGTGTACAGTAACTCAGTAAGTGTAATGCGTTAGTGTACTGTAAGTAGTGTGTTGGTGTACAGTAACTCAGTAAGTGTGATGCGTTAGTGTGCTGTAAGTAGTGTGTTGGTGTACAGTAACTCAGTAAGTGTAATGCGTTAGTGTGCTGTAAGTAGTGTGTTGGTGTACAGTAACTCAGTAAGTGTAATGTGTTAGTGTGCTGTAAGTCGTGTGTTGGTGTACAGTAACTCAGTAAGTGTAATGTGTTAGTGTGCTGTAAGTCGTGTGTTGGTGTACAGTAACTCAGTAAGTGTAATGCGTTAGTGTACTGTAAGTAGCGTGTTGGTGAACAGTAACTCAGTAAGTGTAATGCGTTAGTGTGCTGTAAGTAGTGTGTTGGTGTACAGTAACTCAGTAAGTGTGATGCGTTAGTGTGCTGTAAGTAGTGTGTTGGTGTACAGTAACTCAGTAAGTGTAATGCGTTAGTGTGCTGTAAGTAGTGTGTTTGTGGTCAGTAACTCAGTAAGTGTAATGCGTTAGTGTGCTGTAAGTAGTGTGTTGGTGTACAGTAACTCAGTAAGTGTAATGTGTTAGTGTGCTGTAAGTCGTGTGTTGGTGTACAGTAACTCAGTAAGTGTAATGTGTTAGTGTGCTGTAAGTCGTGTGTTGGTGTACAGTAACTCAGTAAGTGTAATGCGTTAGTGTACTGTAAGTAGCGTGTTGGTGTACAGTAACTCAGTAAGTGTAATGCGTTAGTGTACTGTAAGTAGCGTGTTGGTGAACAGTAACTCGGTAAGTGTAATGCGTTAGTGTGCTGTAAGTAGCGTGTTGGTGAACAGTAACTCGGTAAGTGTAATGCGTTAGTGTGCTGTAAGTAGCGTGTTGGTGTACAGTAACTCAGTAAGTGTAATGCGTTAGTGTGCTGTAAGTAGCGTGTTGGTGTACAGTAACTCAGTAAGTGTAATGCGTTAGTGTGCTGTAAGTAGGGTGTTGGTGTACAGTAACTCAGTAAGTGTAATGTGTTAGTGTGCTGTAAGTAGCGTGTTGGTGTACAGTAACTCAGTAAGTGTAATGCGTTAGTGTGCTGTAAGTAGCGTGTTGGTGTACAGTAACTCAGTAATAGTAATGTGTTAGTGTACTGTAAGTAGGGTGTTGGTGTACAGTAACTCAGTAAGTGTAATGTGTTAGTGTGCTGTAAGTAGCGTGTTGGTGTACAGTAACTCAGTAAGTGTAATGTGTTAGTGTGCTGTAAGTAGCGTGTTGGTGTACAGTAACTCAGTAAGTGTAATGTGTTAGTGTACTGTAAGTAGCGTGTTGGTGTACAGTAACTCAGTAAGTGCAATGTGTTAGTGTACTGTAAGTAGCGTGTCGGTGTACAGTAACTCAGTAAGTGTAATGTGTTAGTGTGCTGTAAGTAGCGTGTCGGTGTACAGTAACTCAGTAAGTGTAATGTGTTAGTGTGCTGTAAGTAGCGTGTTGGTGTACAGTAACTCAGTAAGTGTAATGCGTTAGTGTGCTGTAAGTAGTGTGTTGGTGTACAGTAACTCAGTAAGTGTAATGTGTTAGTGTGCTGTAAGTAGGGTGTTGGTGTACAGTAACTCAGTAAGTGTAATGTGTTAGTGTGCTGTAAGTAGTGTGTTGGTGTACAGTAACTCAGTAAGTGTAATGCGTTAGTGTGCTGTAAGTAGTGTGTTGGTGTACAGTAACTCAGTAATAGTAATGTGTTAGTGTACTGTAAGTAGGGTGTTGGTGTACAGTAACTCAGTAAGTGTAATGTGTTAGTGTGCTGTAAGTAGCGTGTTGGTGTACAGTAACTCAGTAAGTGTAATGTGTTAGTGTACTGTAAGTAGCGTGTTGGTGTACAGTAACTCAGTAAGTGTAATGTGTTAGTGTACTGTAAGTAGCGTGTTGGTGTACAGTAACTCAGTAAGTGTAATGTGTTAGTGTACTGTAAGTAGCGTGTTGGTGTACAGTAACTCAGTAAGTGTAACGTGTTAGTGTGCTGTAAGTAGTGTGTTGGTGTACAGTAACTCAGTAAGTGTAATGCGTTAGTGTACTGTAAGTAGTGTGTTGGTGTACAGTAACTCAGTAAGTGTAATGTGTTAGTGTGCTGTAAGTAGTGTGTTGGTGTACAGTAACTCAGTAAGTGTAATGTGTTAGTGTGCTGTAAGTAGTGTGTTGGTGTACAGTAACTCAGTAAGTGTAATGTGTTAGTGTGCTGTAAGTAGTGTGTTGGTGTACAGCATATGTCATATATTAAAACCTAAATGTTTCTCAGACATCAGGCAGTGTATTCATCTCCATTTCATCAACGCCTTTCTGTGAAGCAGCTTTCAGAGGCAGCAAACACTTTGAAGGTCTGTGACGAAAAGGAGAACTCACATCTGAACGGCTAAATGGAGTTTTACAGAAAAACAGTCAGACCCATTAAATAGAACTGACCTATTAATGTATGACTGTCTCTGTGAAAGGACAAAGGAGGAGTTTCTACTACCTCTCTACTGAGAAGAAGAGCTGGAGCGAGAGCAGACAGTACTGCACAGATAAAGAAGCGGACCTGGTGATCATCAACAGCAGAGAAGAACAGGTAAGAGAGAGAGAGAGAAAGAGAGAGAGAAAGAGAGAGAGAAAGAGAAAGAGAGACATACATTGCACACTGCTCTTCTTCACCTGGACCTGTTCACATTGTTCCATACTGTACCATGCCAGGAGTTCCTCATTAAGACATTTGGCGGTGCTACAGCTTGGATTGGTCTGACGGACACTGACAGAGAGGGGGTCTGGAAATGGGTGGACGGCTCAGCACTGACCACTGAGTAAGAGACCACTCATGATGTAGATATACTCTCTCTAGGAAGATCTAGGGGAGTGATAGTGAATACACCCTGCTTCTCTGTGTTTCAGGTTCTGGTGGATGGGGGAACCCAGTAGTCATGGAGAAGAAGAGGACTGTGCTGTAACTGACTTGAGATCTGCTCCATCCAAACTTGTACCAACCTGGGCTGATTATGCCTGTGACCATTCTTTAGTGGGAATCTGTGAGAAAAGTGATTCATGGGAGTGAATTTGCTCCTCATCCCTCAGCTACTGTCCAAAAAGCCTCACAGCCATCCGGCTACAGCCTAGACCTCCCTTCTATGCTTCCCTCAGCTTATAAGCTTTCTTAGCATTAAATCTAAACAGAAGTCATGTGATCACATATTACATAATGTAACTATTCTCCATAAGCATGATGGAGACAGTGAGATCAAAACTTTAAAATACTGCTGGGCTGGTTTTTAATAAGGTGTAGAACACATTAGTTATTGTACAGGGATGGTACAGGTTTATAAACAGCTGTGCTGGATCCACATTCTCCAGACTGACCTCCTTACTGCCCTCTAGTGGTGCCCTAGTGCAGCTTATATTTTACCACAGCATCATTCTCCAGACTGACCTCCTTACTGCCCTCTAGTGGTGCCCTAGTGCAGCTTATATTTTACCACAGCATCATTCTCCAGACTGACCTCCTTACTGCCCTCTAGTGGTGCCCTAGTGCAGCTTATATTTTACCACAGCATCATTCTCCAGACTGACCTCCTTACTGCCCTCTAGTGGTGCTCTAGTGCAGCTTGTAGTTTACCATAGCATCATTCTCCAGACTGACCTCCTTACTGCCCTCTAGTGGTGCCCTGGTGCAGCTTGTATTTTACCACAGCATCATTCTCCAGACTGACCTCCTTACTGCCCTCTAGTGGTGCCCTAGTGCAGCTTGTGTTTTATACCAGCACCATTCTCCAGACTGACCTCCTTACTGCCCTCTAGTGGTGCCCTAGTGCAGCTTGTGTTTTACACCAGCACCATTCTCCAGACTGACCTCCTTACTGCCCTCTAGTGGTGCCCTAGTGCAGCTTGTGTTTTACACCAGCACCATTCTCCAGACTGACTTCCTTACTGCCCTCTAGTGGTGCCCTGGTGCAGCTTGTGTTTTACACCAGCACCATTCTCCAGACTGACCTCCTTACTGCCCTCTAGTGTTGCCCTAGTGCAGCTTGTGTTTTACACCAGCACCATTCTCCAGACTGACTTCCTTACTGCCCTCAAAATGATTGTTTCATACTGTTACTTGAATTTGGCAGCTTTAAACTACCCTCCTCTGGGTATGTATGTGTGTGGGGGGGGACTAAGAAAGTCAGATTTGTGAAAAATACAGCAATGAAGGATCCAAACCGCCGCACAGCTGAAGACCCATAACATCTCTTTAGTCTCCAAACAACAATTAAATAGAGTTACAGATTAACTATGGAATAGTGTGGTATGCCTGAAACGCCTCATTCTCAGGAGAAAAGCGAGCTTCATGCCCGTCACCTGCTGTTGCTGTCTTTTGTATACACCTTTAATGGCCAACATCTGCTCCCGCCTGCCACACTGTGGCTCTAGGTGTGGTCGGCGTTCCTCCAGGCCATGCCCACCCTCATTTCACACAGCAAAAAGTGCTGAGAGAAAAGTGCACCCCCTGCACCTGTTCTACTGGCCTTACTAGTCCTGTACCCAAGCAGCCTGACTCTGGTGCTGCTGGCCCACTCCTTCCATGTACCGTTTCTCCATTCCAGTAACTCCCTTCCTACCCTCCTCCCATCATGAACTCATGAATTAATTTACTAGCATAAAAAGAAACAAGGCTATCACATGCTACACCAGCTTTGCCTAGCAGGGGGTGGCTATTTTTGCACCCCTTACCCTTCCGGGTAACTTATTTATCATAGAGCTAAGTGGCTAACAGTTAGCATGCCAGCTTTGACCACAAGGGACAGTAGATCAATTGATTAGGCCACCAATCCAGAGTATTCTGGTGTCGCTCCAAATGTAATGGGTTTTCTGTTAAGTGCTCTCTGCTAATTGTTAGCTAAGCTAGCTTGATTAAGCTACTAGCTAGTTACTTTCAACACAGACGTGTTATTTAGCTGATGAAAATGTATTCTGCCATCAGTGTTTCATTTCTCTCTACAGTACAAGCAGCCTTTAGCCACCAGCTAACCGTGGGGATGATATGAAGTCTTAAGTGCAAGAAATGGGTAAAAAATTAGAATGGCTACATCCAACTGTGTGTATGTAGTAATGTAGGAGCTAAATGAGCAGCCTCCACCTCTGATACAGCCCCTGACTCCAGTTCATACAGGGGAATAGGGATTAGCTTAAAGAGCTTAAAGAGCTAGCTGAATGACTCTGTTTACATCTCAAACATGTAATTATGCAAAACTGTGGGGTTCCCCCTTCATGTATTTTAATATATGTTATTCATCTGATTTCTTTTATCTGTGTTTTGTTCTGTGTATTCATGTGTGATCATTAGCTATTTTTATGTACAGCACTTCGGTCAATGCAGGTTTTTAAAAAGTGCTTTATAAATAAAAGTTTACTCACTTACTTTTCATTCCATCCAAACACAATTTGTCATATCCTGAATACGCATATTGCTTTTTGTGAAAATTGGATTGGGAATTCTGATGTTTGGTGGAGCGCAGCGGATAACACCACTACTTGCTAGGAAGTGGTAGACTGGGGTTCGAATCCTGGTCTGGGTGACTATGCTGTGCTACACCAATAAGAGCCCTTGGGCAAGTCTCCTAACACTGCACTCGCCCACCTGTAATATGATTACCTTGTAAGGTGCTTTCATGGTTTTTGAGGGGGGGATGAATTTGAACCCTAATTAAAACTATAGTTCTATCAGATGGGAATTTTGGATGACCTTGGTTTGCCTACTGAGTTCAAAGCCATCCAAAGCTAGTATCCAGTTTGTTACTGTAGGTTTGATTAAGATTTAGATTATAAAATGATTTATATTTCTGTGTCCACACCTGTATCTTGGTTCATTTTTGTGTATTTATAGTCTTTATTTTCACCTTTTCCTTGGTGAGGTCTTATGGATCTGAATATTTATTACAGCCATGTACATTAACCTCCTTAGACCCGGACTTGCTCTGTGTGCAATTTGTGATTAGTAGGACCTAACAAGTCTAAAAGCTAAACGCTGTCTTTGTACAGGAAGCTGTTTTCATACTTGTAAATCCAAATGCCAAGCTCTGATTGGCTGCCAAAACGGAGACGGTGAAAGAATCTAAAACAAAGAAAATCAAAAATATCCACAACAGAACTATACAATTGAATTAAAAGATAACTGTATTATATAGACAGTTTTCACCTTTAGTCAACAATAATCTCCTTTATCTGAAAATGTTGATTTTACTATAGAAAATACATGCACAAAAATCTTAATGATTAAAAAAAAAAAAGTAAATGTATCAATGGTAAGCCTCCAGGTCATTATAATGTTTTATAATGTGCTATTAACTTGAATTAAAGATTAACTACAATTATAATTAATAAAAAAACAATTAGGTACTGTTTTGTTTTACCATTTTAAGAAATAAAATATTCAATTTAACTCAGTGTGTTGATTTATTTTGTAATAATTTAATAAATATGTTATTTAATAGCAGAAATATAATCTTCACATGTGAAAATTAGGTATTAAATTTCAACTTCAGTCTTGTACCTGTAGAAAAGAATGTTAAGTAGTAACAAAGTCCTGTCACGTATTTTAATTGACTTCTTTATGAAAATATTAAAAACTAAAACTGGTAGAACTGTAGAACTGGTTTGAACATGTACTTACCATCTCAAGATTCCAGGATGAATTTTAAGCTAGACCTGCTTCTAAGAGGGAGACAGCTCTTGCTCTGTAAATGGTAAATAAGTCTTTGAGATTCTACCAGCAAATCAGTAACAGGGGCCTGGAACAGGAGAAAAAGGAGGGGCTACATACTGTACTCCTCACTTTGTCAAGAAGGAGAGATAGCCGAGAAACAGCCAAAGAGGAGAAGATGTAAAGACCAAAGACTGGGAAAGAAGTTCCTGGACATCAAATCTTTTAGTCCATCAGTTTCTGGACAACAGATCCTTTAGTCCATCAGTTCCTAGAGATCAGATCCTTTAGTCCATCAGTTCCTAGAGATCAGATCCTTTAGTCTATCAGTTCCTGGAGATCAGATCCTTTAGTCTAGCAGTTCCTGGACATCAGATTCTTTAAATAACATATAGATATTTATACTTTGATATACTGCGACATGATATGAGTTCTTGAACTGTCACTGTGAAATAATTACCGCAATAATTTTATTAACAGTATTAAACTTAATTATTTGACTATAGTTTTGTGGCATATTTATATAACCTAGGGGTATATACCTTTACATACCCATACATTTTCTTTGCCATGCTGTTAGAAAGGGGTTTGCTTATCATGTTTAACACACTGCAGGTCATATTGCTTTAAATAAGCTAGAAATGGAAATGAAAGATTAATATATATATATATATATATTAGATATATTAGATATATATATTAGATATAATAGATTCATATATTTATATATAAACGCTTGCCGGACAAAATATTTAGTCATACTTCTCCAGAAGTTACTACCACTTCCAAGTGGGCTAATTTCCAAAAAGTGAGCACAAACTATTTCTGTTCATCTTGCAGTACAGTTCCTCATTTTGGTGGTCATGGTCTATGATTCAGTTAACAATGATTAGAAACTAAACAGGAACATAAACCGAAAGCAATCTATGTTCTTCAGAGAACATGGTGGATGAGAGCCTTAAACTTCTTTGCTTCTTTTCTTTTGTAATGTCTTATTTAAATTTCTGTCCCACATTAACATTCTGTCATCACCAAACCAGGTGGACTGGAAAAGTCAAATGAGAAGTTGGCCAATAGCCAAAGCCAGTTTCAGCCTTTTATAAAGAGGAACCAGATTAAATTACCTTTTTTCAAAAAAGGATGTGAAATTTGTTCTGCTTTAAAAAAGTATGGCTACAGTGATGACGTTCCTAGTACATCATGCATAGTTTCCATCGTTCTGTGAAATTTCCTCAAACTGCAGTCTCAAACTCTAGTTACTCAAAAGTGGGTAAATATGCTAAGTATGGTTTAGTCTTTGCTGTATTATGCAGTTACACCAACCTGAGTGTAACGGGTGCACACCGTAACAGCAGTAATAATAATAATAATAATATTAGGCGGCACCATGATTACTAAGAACTTCCGGTTTCCCCACCAAAGGGCTTCAACTGAATGAAGGGAGACGGCACGGAGGTAGCAGCAAGACTAGGAACACTTTATTAAAAAATATAATTTAAAAATCTCTCACTAGACATAGGGTATCACCTCGGAAACCAATAAATAAACCAAAACAAAAAAAGGGAAAAAAATAGAAAATAGGAAAAATCAAACACAACCAAAATAATGATGCTGATCAGCCAATAACTAAAGTCACTTTACAGGCTGTACTGGCTTAGTCTGATATCACAATATACAAATACTACAAAATACTACAAAAATACTAAAAAATAAACAAATAGAAATAATAATAATAATAATAATAATAATTATTATAACAACAACAACAACAACAACAACAATAATAATAATAATACCAATAACAATAACAGTAATAATAATAATAATAATAATAATAATAATAATTAACATACACCAAAAACAGAAAGCTTCTAAAGGCCTGATACAGCATAAAACAAAATAAATTACCCTTTGCCAACCAATTTGTTACCCTATGTAAAAATTCTAAAAACCGTCAATGAATCCAACAACCCCTTCACTCACACCAAGAGGATCACAAAATTTAAATGGCAGAGTTACACACTGCGATGGGTGGATAAAAATATATATAAAATTTAATATGGGAAAAACAGTTGCTGATGCCGCCACAGGACGACCTGTAACACACAACAGACAAAATCACAATATGTGCATTACCATTTAAGGAGGGAGATTAAAAAGGGATTGGTGCGCGCGCACACACATACACACACACGCACACCTCTTTACCTGCATGTACTCTGATAGCAAAGACATGTGCAGACTTCTGTAGCCAAGGCTATGCAATACCCAAATGGCTGTAACCAGACTGGTCCTGGTGTCTTCTAACAGCTTCTGGCATACACGTTCCTCCCAATTCCATCAGCACGCGAAACGGTTTGTGCTACTCCCAATGACACACACGTAGTCGATTCCAACGTTCCCCCCACACCTTGACGGCTTCTGAGGGCTACTCTCGTCTGTGGTGCCATAAATCACGACTTAACGTCTTGTAATAAAGGAACACGCACACAATCGCTCAAAACACGTACTTATGGTCATACATCCACAACAGGCTGTGAAGCTGCATGTGTCCACCACGCCAAACAAATGCTACTGCGCATGTCCGCATATATATAGGCACGTCCTAATTACGTTAACGCGTCATCCCAACGACCTACGTCTACTGCACATGTCCGACCACCTGTAGGCGCTGCCCAGTGCTACCTAGGAAGGGGGGAAACGGTCCCTCCACTAGTCCCTCCTAGTGCCTCCCAGCGGGTCCTACCGGGAACGTTTTCCGTAAAAACAGGTCCTACCTGTTACACGAGTATAGAGAGAGACCAGTTAAAGACCACTTACACCAACCTGACGAAAGACAGAGACCAGTTACAGACCAGTTACACCAACCTGACGAAAGAAAGAGACCAGTTACAGACCAGTTACACCAACCTGACATGAGAGCAAGACCAGTTACAGACCAGTTACACCAACCTAATGAAAGAGAGAGACCAGTTACGGACCAATTACACCAGCCTGACTACAGAGAGAGACCAGTTACATGCCACTTCGACCAACTTGATAAATGAGATGGGCCAGTTACAGAAGGAGAAGAAAGCTCTTCAGAAGAAGGTTGAGGAAATAGGTAAGTCATATTGCTGAGGTTCTGGCTACAGGGGCGGGTTCTGATGATTTTCTCTACCATCCTCACTACTCTCTGGAGAGACTACTGGTCTGCAGTGATGCACCTGCCATACCAGACTGGGAGGAGTATGCACCATGTGGCTCCTCCTGAAATTGATGTTGCCACCATGAACAGAGGGAATAAAACCACAGCAAACGGCGGTGAAGTTTCCTCACTGATGGCTTTATCGTGACTCAAGGAATAAGATAATAGTACACAAAGCTTGTTTCTCAGTTTAATAATAGACATGAACCAATTTGACCAATAAAATCTGGCATGTTACTGTTTCTAAGAGGACATTTTCCAACCAATAAAATAATAGTAAAAAACATTCAGTAAGTTATCAGCTTTTAAACACACAAAACCAATAGACTGCATCTAGCAACCATAAACCAATCAACTGCGCACATCTTGCACAGACAGCAGTGCTCCAAAATGGCGTTGTTGACTCCATTCAGAATGGAGTCATGCCATTACACGTACACAAACCATGACTGAGAAAAAAAGAGACTGGAAATAAACTGAGGAAACAAACAACCACACGTACACTTGGATTTCAAACATGGATTTCACCCCAAATTCTACACCAGTGGGTCTTTAATTGTGATGGGACTTTAATGGCGATGGGACTGTGTTGGCGATGGCTACTCTAAGTTTTTACAACATTCCGATAACTGCTGTCGGCTCAATATTCCTCTAACTCCACCACTCCAACAGTAACGAAGCCTATTTTGTTGAATTCATACTTTTATTCATAAGAATAAAAAGCACAGCAAACGGTGGTGAAGTTTCTCTGCTGTTTGAATCCAGGCATAGCCAACAGATCACAGAACACCATCTTTAGAACTACTGGCCGATTTACTATTTCAGGGAACAGTAATTGAACATGAACTGAACATCTAGTCATCAACTAATCACCTTGTTTTTAAGGTCTTCATCACCAGGACGTTTTAGATGCTTTGAACAAAAAAGATAGTTCTTCTATTTACTTCTAATCTACATATCGTACTATATTTAAACTTGTCACACTGAAAGTGATTTCCTTTATCTTCCTGACATCGATGGTTATCTTCACACCAGATGACGAGTTGGCTCACAGCCTTTCATGAGCCCCTCCACTGTTGTGTCATCTGCATGTGAAAAACTGAGGGGTGTGGGGGGACTGCATTGAAGGCAAAGATGTCAATTGATATCATCTCCACATAACTGTTCTTATTCTCCAGATGGGACAGGCTCAGATAAAATGTTATACTGTAACATGATCCCTATATACCTAAAAAAAAAAAAAAAAAAAAAGAAGAAGGAAGGAATCAGCTGACAGGAAGGAATTAAACTTGGTGGGGAGATTTTATATTGTAAGACTGGCAAATGATTCCAGTTTCATGCTCAGCCGTACATGTGTCGTAAGCAAGGATGGGCCTTATTGCTGTACCTGACTGACCCACCCGCTACGGTTGTGTTGCCTAAGACTGCAATGGTGCCGTGCCAGACTGTCAAGGAGTGACCCAGAATGTCAGCGGGTCACCTTTCAGTTGTATGTTGTCGCATGTTCATAAAAGCTGATGCTACTCCACCTCCACTCGTACCGACACCTTTGGGAGCCTCTACAATTCTATTGTTACCTTTTCTTCCTGCCCCTGGCCGTAAACGGGGGTCAGTGGAACTTTGCTTCAGCTATTGTTCCCTGGGCTAGAGCTAGCATGCTCTAGGATAATACCCACACCTTTTTAGCTTCACTCGCTTCGAGCAGTGAGTCAGTCTGAGACCGTCTGGAAGTCCAAACACGGCGGCATTTATTCACAGCTTCGTTGAAGTGGACTCAGTACAACTCCAGAAACAGAATTCATAGAAAGCAGAGCCGTGGAGTGACTAAGGCTAACTTGTATGCTAGCAAGGCATTCTTTTTCACGTTATCAGCCCCAAGAAAACAACAACCTTCCTTTCTTTTTACTCTCTTGCCACACCAAAAAAATAAATCAGTGAGGCGCGCTCCCGTCTTTCTTAAAGGAGCATCGCCCTTATTTTGCAACACTATCCAAGACGTTGCATGCATTTTTACTGCACACTTTACTCACACTGTAGTATCTCAGAGTGGTTTGGTTTGAAGTTGCTGATTATTAAAACTTACAGATCCTGATTACTTTACAGTGGTCATGATGGGAACCGGGGGGCACAATGTCTGCAACACATACAGCCCATTCATTTACTATTCAAAACCTCTAGTGAACCCACACGTGAACCTAACTGTGTTTACTTCTTAACCATCTAATTCTGCTAGTGACCCATCAGTGGATGTCCTCACTGCTGATGTAGGTGGTTCTGTAGTTTTGCTGAGTAATTTGAACAGCCATAAACCGTTTATTCTTTACAGGGCTAAGGCTAAGTCAGATTAGCCTGATTGTACTAAAATACTAATAACTTAGAACTTGTGCTGAGTATGTTGGTGGTTCCATACTTGTGTGGTGTACGTTCTCATGGCATGGGTGGGGTCCACTGGTATGCCTATACTGACTGATGGCTGCTACATTTCACTGACTAACTGAGGTCTCTCAGTCAGGAAGGCCAGGCCCCAATTACAGAGAGAGGTATTCAGTCCCTTTAGGTTCAGTTTACCAATCAGCTGCTGAGGGATGATGGAGTTAAATGCTGAACTGAAGTCTATTAACAGCATTCTGACGTAGGTGTCTTTATTATTGTCGTTTACCAGAGCTGTGCGGCCGGTTGATGGAAGAACGGAACCACAGACACGCCAAGTTAATTGTAAAGAATTTATTTACAAGTTGGTTATCGGGTACCCCAACTTGGCCGTGCCGGAGAGAGCCTTCTGCCAATTCGAACGTCCCTGACTCTCTCCCGGACCTCTCCAAAGAGGGTCCTCTTATACCGTCCTTAGGTGCCCTCAGCTGGAATACATTATCAGTGAGGTCATTTGAAAAATGACACACCTAAGCAAAACAGAGTATCACTCAATGTCTTCATTCTTTACCTTCTCCATCTCTCTGATCGTTTCCATATGTTACTATGTTTTCTGACCAGTCTAGAGGTCAACCTGTCCATCAACACACCTCAACCATATGAGGCCCTCTAAAGAAAGAATCTAACCCTACTGGCCTATTATTAAGAGTAAAATGCTAATATTTGAGGGGTAAAATACACATCAATTATCTAGGTGGGTAAGAGTCAGGTGGAGTGCGGTGAAGATAGTGTCGGCTGTTGAGCAGTTCGGGCGATATGGAAATCGCAGTGGGTCCGGTGAAGCAGGCAGCTGGTCTTTGATGTGCCTCATGACGAGCCTCCCAAAGCACTTCACGATGATAGGAGTGAGTGCGATGGGACGGTAGTCATTGAGGCAGGACACTGGAGACTTCTTCGGCTCTGGAATGATGGTGCTGGAAGCACATTGGAGCGACTCCAGTGCTCAGGGAGATTTTGTCTGTGGCACCTATGATCTTGGTGCTTTCCGTGGATTGACTCTGTGGAGAGTTCTCCGCATGTGATACGCGTGTCAGCTGTGTTTTGAAAATGTTTGTGGATTTTCTTCGAGCAGGCACGCTTAGCCTTTCAGATGGACTGGGAAAGCTTGGCTCTTGGTTTTCTAAGGCTTGCTTTTTTGAATCTGTGAAGGAAACTCAAAGGAAGGAAGAAATGGAGGGCTGTTTTAGACGTAGTTATTTTAAATGTACCAAACTCAGTTCTTAGCTACGTAAAAGGAAACCAGCTGCTTGCTGTGTGACAAATGACAACTCTCTTACTGGTCTTTTGAGATCATAGACTTACCACAACTGTTCTGGAAATCAGAATGCACTGGGGTAACTCCCTCATATAATGGATCTGATTGACTGAGCCACATCCATATGGAATTCCCCTGCACTATAATATTTCATTGTACTCTGTTTGGTTGCTCTGTTTGAGAATTTCACTCTACAGAAAACTTTTTCTTAAATTCCTGATGAATTTAATGGACCACAACTGCTACAAGCGAGCGCATATCTCAAACACTTGATGTTCCTACATGATATGAATGTCTTTACACCAATCCAGCTGTTCTTTAGCTGTGGTGTTTTAGTTTCCTGTGGTGGATCTTGTGTCCTGTGGTGGTTTTTGGGTCCTGTGGTGGTTGTTCAACACCTGAAGTATCAGACTCCTTACTTCCAGTAAATGTTACTGTGTGACTTCCTCAATCTGTGCTATAAATGCACTACTGCCACACAAAGAGAATCAATTTGAGCTTTAGGGTGTATCTGGGACCTCAACCATATTCACAACATAATTTTAAATAGGCTGAAGTACGCTTTTATCACAGGATCAGGAGTACTGGAGACGGCAGGATGGAGATGAAAGGAAATATCTGTGCACATTCAGGAATTACTAGATCCGGATCAAATTACAGCGGCAATTCTTATGAAGACAATTATACAAGACTGGGGAAGACGAGGATTCCTATGGCGAGGAGCGACCAGGAGTCCAGCAGCTCAGGTGCAGTATTGTTCAGATGCAGTCCCACCCAAAACCAAACCATCTTAAAAGCCACAATGTTTTATCTGTTTTTCGGGGATGAAGTGACATAGTGACTCCAATTGACCAAGCCAGATATCACAATAAAGCACCTCTGTTTCTAGAAAATATACCGACTCGTAAGTAAAACCATCAGAGCTTCTCTACTTATACAGTGTTCAGGAGGTGGTGACGTCATGCTCCTACTGCTGTTCTATGCTTTTATAGTTACCTCAAGGTTCCCTTCACAAATGCATACACCAAATGCATCTTAACCCCATGTCTTCAACCATAATGTCAAAAAGAAATATATGACCTCTAACTTCATCATCCAAGTTTTGAGATCAAGTTGTGATATTTGCTTGTAGTTGTAAGTTGTAAGTTTGGCCTCATGCTGTGTAAACACCTCCCTCGACCTTTGAGGTTTGGTTATACTACATCTTGTATTTTAACTTTACTACATAGGATTTAACTATTCTCTTATGTCTAAGGCTTTAATGATTATATATTCTTTACATAATTACCAAATTATTTGCTCAGTGTTAGCATACACCTGGTCCTCAAATGGTCAAAACAAAGATCAGTACACCACTGCTGGTATCTCGCTTCATAGCAGGAAGTGTATTTCCCTCATGGTGATTATGCCATGCAAAACACAAACTGGAGCATGAGGTAGCATGACATCGAGTTCAGTGACCTTCATTGGCCTTCTTAGTCACCAGATCTGAATCTAATAGAGCATCTCTGGAATGTGGCAGAACAGGAGATTCGCCCGTAGGAAAGTGCACCTGAAAACAATTAGCAGGAACTGCATGATGAACAGAATCTAAAAGAAATGTTTCCCACAACTTGTGGAATCCGTGCTACAATGATTCAGTATATAACTCAGTGGGGTATTCCTAGTAAAGCTCTTAGTGGTTGTTTTACACACTTAAATTCTTACTGTACTGGAGGACGACTGTACGCTAATACACTGGGGTAGCTCTTAGGTGGTAACAGTGGTAAATCACAGAAACAGACACTCTCAGTTCTGCTTGTTCTGCTTGTTACTCATTGAAAGATATTTAATGCATGTTTCTAGATATATAGAGATAGATAGATAGATAGATAGATAGATAGATAGATAGATAGATATACAGTGTAATAAGTGTAACAGTGCAGAATAATAATCCTCTGATTTAACATGAGATTCGCTCCTCATCTGTCCTCTTCCCTCCTCCGGCCCCACTGGGAGGGACAAAGGATCTCCTGAGTCTGTCTGTGGAGCAGCTCTGTGACAGTAAGCCACCTCTGAACTTGCTCCTGTTGTCCATGACGATGGTGTGCAGTGGGTGCCCATCATCATCCATAATGGAGAGAAGTTTGTGCAGTGTTCTCCTCTCCGCCACCTTTACTACAGAGTCCAGCTCCACACCAGCAGCTGACCCTGCTCTCCTGTCCAGCTTGTCCAGTCGCATCTCGTCTTTCTAATGATAATGTATTCGTGTTAAACTGCTTATGAACATGCCATGAATGCTCTACGTACATGTGGCTCCTGTAAAGCAATATGGGAATGTCATGCTTTTGGGTTACGTGAACACACTGACTTGGTAAATGTTCATACGTCTCACTAACACCACTGCAGGAAGGAGATGCTACAGAGCGGCTGCAGTGTGTCTGGGGCTGCTGTGTGTCCTCCTGCTGGCTGCCGTCACAGTGCTGTGGCTCAAGTTCAACAACATGACTATGGAGAGAGACCAGTTACAGACCAGTTACACCAGCCTGACTACAGAGAGAGACCAGTTACAGGCCACTTCGACCAACTTGATAAATGAGATGGGCCAGTTACAGAAGGAGAAGAAAGCTCTTCAGAAGAAGGTTGAGGAAATAGGTGAGTGATATTGATCAGGTTCTGGCTACAGGGGTGGGTTCTGATGATTTTCTCCACCATCCTCACTACTCTCTGGAGAGACTACTGGTCTGCAGCTTCCATACCAGACTGGGTGACGGCTGGTCACACTGTGGAGTGTGTCAGTGACTGCCTTCTGGGCATCTGTCAAGTCAGCAGTCTTCCCCATGCTTGTGTAGCCTACTGAACCAGACTGAGGGACCTTTTTAAAAGCTTAGGAAGCCTTTGCAGGTGTCTTGTGTTGATTATTCTAATTTTTTTTGTTTGGGGTTTCATTGGCTGTAAGCCAAAATCATCAACATTAAAAGAAATAGATCAGTCTGTTTGTAATGAATCTACATTGTTTCTATGTAGTGTCTATGTAGTCGATGAGGTGTCTCTAATGCATGGTGTTCTCTATGAAAAGAGAGAAGCATGGAGCAAGGATGGAGTTATTTCAGCTCCAGTCTTTACTACATCTCTACTGAGAAGAAGAGCTGGAGTGAGAGCAGACTGGACTGCAAACATAGAGGAGCAGACCTGGTGATCATCAACAATCGAGAAGAACAGGTGAGAGAGAGAGAGAGAGAGATACCACTGTTCTTCACTTGTATCTGTTTACATTGTTCTATATTGTCAGGAGTTCATCAGTAAAGCATTTGGCGGTGCTACAGCCTGGATGGGTCTGATGGACGCTGACAAAGAGGGGGTCTGGAAATGGGTGGACGGATCAGGACTGACCACTGAGTAAGAATCCAGTGAACTGACCTCATGATGCTGTATCCACTCCCTCTAAGAAGGTCTAGAGGTGTACTAGTGAAGACTGTGTTTGTGTTTCCAGGTTCTGGTATTCGGGAGAACCTAATAATTACAGAGGGAATGAGGACTGTGCTGCAACTGGCTTCTGGAATGCTCCATCCAAAAGTGTGCAGAGCTGGGCTGATTTGAGCTGTAGTCGTTCTGAATTGGCAATCTGTGAGAAAGGTTTACCTGGACTGTGATTTACTCAGCATCAGACCCATCAGCAGAAATACACTTTTATATATTTGTAATGTTTACTCAACTTTCAGCTCTCACAGATGATCCATGATGGAGACATGGTTTAGCTTATTCTCTCAGATCCAGTTAATGTTTTAGAGAGATTTATAGAGACTGGGATTACTGCAGCATCATGAGCGGACTGGAATTGAAATGCTCCAAGGTAAAACACTCAGTAGAAGTTCTTCCCTTCAGACCTCCACTGGAGTAAATGTACTGAAGTATGGAGAGGAACAGGAGGATGGTTTATTACGGCTCTAATGTCCCATTATCATTTCTGGAACAGACTCTCCATCAGCTCAGTGTAGGTGAAGAGACTCTAGTGTCTCTCAGTCCACCAGTCTTTAATAGAAGCTCATTCATTAGACTGACACTGACGTCTTTTCAAATGAACAAAAGCACAGAACACTGAAGGAGAACAGGTTCCATTAGCTAGAACTATAAAACAACAAATAACAAGTGAAGTTTACTGTACTGCGTCTGTAGGTCTCTGTTCATAAACATAAACCAGCCAAAAGTAATTTACTGTATAAGGATGTGGAGTTTGTAGAGGAACAGGAAGTTTGACAAAACAAATATTTCAACATCCACATATAACAGACACCACTAGAGCTCACTCACTGCAGTGTGTTACAGAGAGGTTACTGGTGTTACTGATGTGTTCACTGATGCTTTGATGTGTGTTTGCATTAACCCCACCCTGCCTTACCCACCTTCCTCCAGGTGGTATTTGATGTAGTCCAGGCCTGAAATGCTGAGAATCCATAAATAAGCTTGTTTTGTTTTGACATGTTACTTTGTGAGGTCTTAACAGAATGGCTTGTGCTTCAGCTGCTACAGTAATAATGTTTTTGTTTGTTTGTTTGTTTGTTTTTCTCACTGACAAAAGCATAAACATATTCAGTGAAATAAAGTTTGCCTGCTGTTGAAGACTGAGCACCTGTTTTTTGGGGGGACAGTAGGGAGTAGAATCCAATGCATTACACTTTGAACTCACACCATGTACGCAGACTTCAGATCCCATGCATCTAGTGCTATGTCTAAAATGACCATTCACTCATTCACTGACCACTACACAGACTGTCCTATGTAGAACACTATACAGGGTAGCAAGCAGACAGAGACAAAAGAGGGAATTCAGACAGCACACTGGAAGCAAATCACCAAAGTGACTTTGACCCACATAAACAATTCAGAACATCTACAGTGGAGGCTACTGGCATCATCGAAATACATCACAGCATAACGTGTTCCACGTTCTAATGCATTTGGTCATAACCATAAATTTGCATTGCCTTATTTCTTCAACACCAGCTCAGAGGAATTATTCTCTAGGATTTACAGGATTTACAAGCACCGCTAATCTACCTGTCCCTCCTGCTAATCTACCTGTCCGTCCTGCTAATCTACCTGTCAGTCCTGCTAATCAGTCTCCGTCCTGCGAATCTACCTGTCCATCCTGCTAATCAACCTGTCCATCCTGCTAATCTACCTGTCCGTCCTGCTAATCTACCTGTCTGTCCTGCTAATCAGTCTCTGTGCTGCTAATCTACCTGTCCGTCCTGCTAATCTACCTGTCCGTCCTGCTAATCTACCTGTCAGTCCTGCTAATCAGTCTCCGTCCTGCGAATCTACCTGTCCATCCTGCTAATCAACCTGTCCGTCCTGCTAATCTACCTGTCTGTCCTGCTAATCAGTCTCTGTGCTGCTAATCTACCTGTCCGTCCTGCTAATCTACCTGTCCATCCTGCTAATCTACCTGTCCGTCCTGCTAATCTACCTGTCCATCCTGCTAATCTACCTGTCCATCCTGCTAATCAGTCTCTGTGCTGCTAATCTACCTGTCCATCCTGCTAATCTACCTGTCCGTCCTGCTAATCAGTCTGTCTTAGTCTTTCTCTTGCTCCCTCTCTCTATTGAACACCATGTGTGACGTTTGCCTGAGTGATCACATGGGAGCCACCAGAGCTGCTAGGGTTACCAGAGCTTTGTATCCGTTGGATGGTCTCCTGTACCTGGCTGACCTCCTGTTCCTCCTGCTGGGCTTGATTATGCTGTCCTGCTCGTCAGCCAGTCTGACTGAAATGACCACAGTAGAGCGCCATCTGGTGCTGAATATGAACCTTTCACTTTACCAGAGAACCCATGAGATGTTTTGGCTTTCCATTTACTGCCTCCTGGATTCATCTCAATGTTTCTAATAGATGTTCCAAGCTTCCTGTTAGCTCTGTCTTTCTCTCTTTAAACTAGATCGACATGTAGAGGGTGGGTTTCCCCCTGAGCCTTACCCTGAGGGAGATGGCTTCTTTCAGGCTATACGTGGACGTGTTTATCTTTTCCTTCCGTGATATGATTTTCTGTGCAGCTGCTTTGAGACATGAGTTGTGAAAAGCTCTATTCAAATAAAAGTTGAATGAATAATTGATTAACTCTATGACCATTCATTTTCATATGCTCACTTCTGTCAGTCAAACATCATGAACTCATCATGAGTCATCAGTAATCGGTTCTTTCTATATGATGAATTGAGACATTCCCTGCACAGTGCCATATTGGGCTTACTCTGACATGCCTCTGCGAGCACAACAGGAGTCTTTCAATTAGCAAATGAGTTCAATCAGGTGGGCTCGAAGAGGGAAAGCACAAACATGATGTAGACTGGGTCTCAGGATTGGGATAGGGAACTTCTGAATTACGGATTCTCATGGTTCTAGGAAAAAGGAACTACACTAAATTGCCCCCCATAGGTGTTAGTGTGTGTGTCTCTGATGGTGTGGCGCTCTGTCCATGATGTATCCTGCCTTCCACCCGTTAACCGCTAGGATAGGTTCCAGCACCACTTGTGACCTAGAAGGATTAAGGGGTTAGATGAGTGAGTGAGTGAGTGAGTATAACTCAAAGGGCTAGAAAGATGAATAAACCTAGGACTAGTTTTAAAAATGAGGACTACAGGCACATGTCAGAGTGACTTTTGCATTTACTAAATAGACAATAGGCCGGTAGAAACAGAAAATGCTACGCAGGACGAGGGGACAGGTTGCAACTGTAAGTCTTTAATGAACCGAAAATAAAACAAAACCAAAGAGACTAAACAACAGAACAGGGCTACACAACAACAGACATGGAGAAACTTACATGGAGACTAAACTAACCCACAAAGAGACAACGGACCGGCAGGGAGACAAAACACCCAACAAGAACAAAGGGCACGACATGGGGTATAACACAACTAGGGCTGACGAGAGACACCTGGGAAGGGGCGGAGCTAGAAACAAGGGACCTGACTAGAGGGCGGAGACAGGAGGACCAAAACAAATAGAAGCACATGGAACAGAGTGACAGACAGCACCTGGACATGACAGGACACGGCAGGGTGTGACAGAAAATAACGTAAGACATTGATAAACTTCAGATCTTACACAGGCGATGACACGGTGAGTGTACAGAATACACACAGGTAACTTTGATATGCATATTAATCCAGATAAATGCAGACACGTTTTAAATGCATTAGCTAATGCTGAGTTACACAGTCTTGTGCTTGTTCATTTATGACTCAAATTTGTTCCTGATTAATGACTCTGTACTTTCTGATTAAATCATCATTAGTAAACGCTTTAATTACTACTAGATCATGTACTCTTAATGTAGAGCGTTACCACTGTGGTCATGGAAATGATTGGAACATAGTATATTTAAATCCCTAAAGTCTTGCACAAGGTAAAACAAATCAGACTGCTCAGAAAATAAGAAATATTAATTAAACAGAAATATTAATATTTATTTTGTCCTGATGGATATCTCTGTGCGACTCCCATTGTAAGCGCTAACAGAGAACATGTAGGCAAAAAGTGCCATGTTTGGTAATCAGACGCTGCACATTCAGAATAAGAGCTAGAGCTGCCCAAAGACGCCGCTAGATGGCAGCTGGAGAGTTTGTGGGCTTTAAGAATGCCGATGTTCCAGAAGCAGCCAGCAGGGGGCTCATAGTATCCCACAGTTTATCTGACCGAGAGATCCCAAAACGATCTTTGCCTGTATCTGTTGTTTTAATATTTAGGGTTCAGGGGGCGTGAGGTTAAGCTGGGTAAATGTGTCGGGATTCTCAAAAAAATCTACACGATGAAATCAGTTTTGAGGACTGGTGAGGATCGCTTTGGTTGAAAACATGTAACGCATGAAACATGTTGGGAGACCATGACTGCAGTGTTGGTTGGACTTTGGGGACCGGCAACATTGTAAGCCAATCATATAAGACCTGGGGGAGGGGGCTCCGGTGGCTACACCATTATAATTCCCACCAGTTGGCAGTGACCTTCTTTGCATCCAACGCAAGGACAATGCACAGCACACACTTCCCAACATGGGTGAATGTTTGTGGGTGTGGTTTGAGGAACATGACCCACCCATAGGTTTAGGGTGGAATCAGTGGATTTTAATGTGATAGGTGTAATAACAAACTATGTGGTACCCTCCTTAAAGGTGAGCTGTGCTAATCCACTGGTGGAGCTGGGACACACCAGGGGCATGGCCCTTTGGAGAGGACTGGGGACCGGTCGGCTGTTGAGGAACAGGATGCACAGTTTTTCTGTGTTTGACGGGAACTGTGCACAGGCTTAAGGACTGTCACTCGACTATGGCCAGATTCAACCCATTCGGCTGTTGACCTGCCCACTAAATACTGAACTGTTCAGTAGCACTGGACGGTAATTTTCCACTTGCTGATATATCAGTAAAGAACAGCTCAATTGCATTACAACCTTTACACTGATGATACAATATGAATTACAGAATTAAAACACTATTAGCTTTAGATACTGTAAACGGCAATACACACACCTTCACTTTTCAGTGATGATTCCCTTAATCTGTGGCTATAATATCCAACACTGCCACACAAACAGAGTCACCTATGGAGCTTGAGGTCGTCTTCAGTAGACCTCATCCAATACTCACTACCAGACATAGCGGTAAAAAAGCTGAAGTATGTGCTTCAGTGTAAAGAGCAGGAGTCAATGGGCGACGGCAGGATGGGAGATGAAAGGGCGATTATCTCGTGCACAGTCAGGATAATACAGATCTGGATCAAAATGCTAGTGCCAGTTTCTCCATGAAGACAGGTATAGCAAAAACGGTGATGACGAGGAATCCTGTGAGCAAAGGAATCCACAGAACCCGCGACTGGAATCCACCATGTCCTCCTCTGGTGAGTCGGTGTCTTCTTTAGCTTGGCTAAGTAGCCTGACCAGCCAATAACGTTTATTCTTTTGCAGGGCTAAAGCTGAAGGCTAGCTAAGGGTTCAAGTCAGATTAGAACTGTAGAGTAAGAGAGTCTGCTAAACGCATGCATCAAACATCAGTGGGTCTCCAAATACTAGACTAGAGGGCCTTTAAAATTGAGTAGACTACTAGTTTCGTCATTGGGCCCTTGA
>JAMWET010001231.1:0-33668 GCA_024036415.1 Prochilodus magdalenae | reverse complement strand
TGTTCGAAGTCCGTCTGAGTCGTCTCTCTAGTCACGTCGGCTGAGGTGAGGACGTCTTTCCAGATCCGTTAAGCCCTCGTTGTTGTAAAAACAGTTTAAACTGAGTTTCGTGGACACGTCACCCCTTACATGGTATTTACATACAGACTGGAACATCACGACTGGTCCCAGTCCAGAATCTTCAGCAGCCATTTTAGAAACGAGGCTTTTGGACAACGTTTTGTGGTGTGCTGTAGTTTGAAGGTTGGGCACCACTGCCAGACTTACCACAGTGGAAGGCTCCTCTGGTGGTCTATTGTGTTCTTCGGGGCCATACTCTGTAGGGGTGGCCGAGGAGGGACGGAAATTTTTCAGGTTGATGAACAGGAAGGCACCAACACAAATGAAAAAGGCGAAGAACACCAATGGCCCAATAACTAACTTCTTCTCCACCACTGAAACACACAGAACATTAAATAAGACCACAACTACCGAACAACAGTCAACAACACGTCAGTCCTTCAAGTCATATGGGCATCTAGAAACAGACACATGGACACTGAGGTGAACTGTCCTCTCCAGGCTTCCTGTTAGAAACTCAAACAGTGGCTCGTATGTTCAACTGAGGAAAAGAGCTGCTTACATTTTAAACTTTCCCTGGATGTCCACCCATCCATCCAGGGTCAGGCAGGCGAATAGAGTGAGGAGAGCAGCTGGTAAATCTCCAAACGCAGAAGGGACCACCTTTCCGAATAGGAGAACTCCCATCACTCCAAACATCTGGTGGAGAATCAAACACATCAGTAATCAGACACAGAGCAGCACAGCAACGTGTACATACAGCACAAACACAGAACCATTTACACCTCTTCATCAGTTTCACCACTTTAGAGACCAGTTACTCCAAACTTAGACCTCCAGACTCAGCCCGGAGATCAGACCAAGAGAGGTGAGAGAACACGTACCAGCATGCTGCCCCCAATCAGGAGGTACATGCTGGCAAGGGCTGGAAGGGATTCCTTCAAAACGTGGATAATCATGTAGGTTTCCCTGATGTAAACAAACGCCCTGCCACTCAGGATCACCCGCAGAACCCTTTAGAACACAAACAGATTCTTCATCAGACTGAAGCTAATATGTAGTAAGCAGGTGAATAAAGTAAACACAGCCCGATACAAATACACTACAGCTCAGTAACGTATCCTGGTCTCATCCAGACACGCTCCTACTGAACTCATCTCTGTACCATCAACACTGATACAGACAGGCGTTTAGAACAGTCAGAAACGTAGTTCTTACATAACAGTCCGCTCATCTATGGAGGTAGTCACGGGCATGGTGACCACAAAATCAATGATGTTCCATGTATTCCGGAAATACAAAATATCCAACAAACAAATGAGAGTCAGGGTGGGACAGATCAGCACTCTGGGGGATAAGCATGAACCAACATAAGTACGAATTTAGTTTTCATATTTCCAGAAAAAGGGAAAACCAGTACCTTCCAGAACTTCCAGAAGCCGGAACAAAGCTTCAGGAGTATCTCCAGAAGGAACACCGCTAATACAGTCTTGCCGCATACGGACAACACTGTGCTGTATTCCTTCCCAAACGCCTCATTGGTCCCCAAGCTGATGAGGACGCAGTTCAAAAACCCGAAGGACCCGAAGAAGGTGTTCTCCAGGAGGCGACGCGCATGACCTGCAGTTCTTCTGTAGCCCTAAATGAGAGACGACAGGATTAATAATCTGATCAGCCAGGACTTCTACACTGGAGGTGCCGGTTCACCTCATGAACAGAAGAACTGGGCAGAGGAAGTAGAGGAACCAGAAGAACCAAGAAAAAGAACTAGAGGAACCAAAAGAACCGAGAAAAAGAACTAGAGGAACCAAAAGACAGTAGCATAAACAGTAGAACAGTAAAGGAGTAAGAGGAGCTGCTCCTACCTCCAGCACGGGGATGAACTTCATCTCCATCGTCTTCGTCTTCTTCTCCTGTTGAATAAATATCTGTCTAATCTTCAGAGATACTCCACTGAATGACCATCTCTCCGTCGACTCTCTCCCTTTCTCCCGCCCTCTCTCGCTCGGTCTTGCGCACTCCCTCTATGAGATCCCAGCACTGCTGACGAACCAGCAGCGCCAGACTCAGAGGCCCCGCCCACATTCTTCCATTTAAGGAGAGGGAGAAAGTGAGTTGATGAAAACCACAGAAACTGAGCTTCATGTTCAAAACCTGCTAATAACATTACAGATATTCAAATGACGCATTTATTAATACAGTTATTCACGTTCTCCTGCCGTTTTCTTTCTAAACCCCCCATATACACTCTCCTCTAGTAAACACACACACATCTGGAAGTGTATCCATCAGCCCTGATCTAGCTGGTGAAGCTCTCTGACTGCTAGCTGGTGAAGCTGACTGACCAGGATGATCTCACTGGTGAAGCTGACTGACCCAGTATGCTGTGAAGCTGACTGACCAGTATGATCTTACTGGTGATCTGACCTTGCTGGTGAAGCTGACTGAAACCGCTGACTTGACTGACAGTATGATCTAGCTGGTAAAGCTGACCAGTATGATCTAGCTGGTGAAGCTGACCCAGTGATCTAGCTGGTGAAGCTGACTGACCAGTAGGATCTAGCTGGTAAAGCTGTTTGACCAGTATGATCTAGCTGGTAAAGCTGACTGACCAGTCTGATCTAGCTGGTGAAGCTGACTGACCAGTATGATCTAGCTGGTAAAGCTGACTGACCGGTATGATCTAGCTGGTGAAGCTGACTGACTGTGATGATGTAAGGTTTGGTACACATCACAGAATAAGTAGAGATCATGTGTACCTACCTGTAAACTGATTAACTGTGTATATGGTCAACAGGCTGCTGAAGGGTTCACCGTAGCAAATTCAATTGCGTATTCACAATGTTTATTAATCTAGGGGTGCACAGAATGTTTGGCAACCACAATTTGGCCGAAAATGTGAACAAGTGATAAGACAGAATAATAATAACCGGACATGACGTTTTTAATGCTGCTTGGCAAAAGTTCAACAGCTCGAGGCTAATACCCACTTTAACACTGTATTTCTGTACTGGGAGTCACACCGGAGCATGGTTAAGTTCCCCAGCTTTTAGACAGTTTAAAGCATTCAAGCCAAACGGAATGCTAGACTGAGTAAAGAACAGAACAGACCGCTAGCTTTAACAAGCATTACAGCGAGACAGACACAGCAGCTTCAGTGCATAGACATGCACGTGTGCACACGCACACACTCTAGCATGCACATGCTTTTTCTCTCTCGCTCTTGGCGTCCTTAAAGAAACACAAACCTCAATTTTACAACAATGCAATAAAAATCACAGCCAGTGCGGATGAGGCACTCTTTGTGAACGCAGCATGTCTGCCGGGATAGTTTTAAGTCATAATGTGCTTTGTTGGTATGTCTGCTGGGATGTTAAGATGTTCAGTGTTCAGTAAGTGTGTTTAATTTGCGGTTTACTTCTATTTTTGTCTTTGAAAGCCAAGATAAAAATACATCCCATACTGCAAAACTGTTCTGGCCCAAATCTGGCTCACATTCCCCATTTTCATCTGGCCCACTTGTCAGATGGGTTGATGGCAGTTGGGTGGACCTCTCCTGGTAGCAAGATGTGGGCTACATATGCACCATGTTAGGGCCACGCCTCAGCCAAAAGTAAGCAACTCTGCTGTATCTGTGCCAGAAGTGGACCAGATCTGTTTTGAGACAGGCGGGCCAAATGCATGTGATAAATATGTGGGCCACCTTAGGCTCATAACAGATTGCCAGTGCCGAAAGTAGACCAGCAGTGCCATATCTTTGCCACACCTGCATGCTATCTGGGATTTCATCAATTTAATTTAGGCAATGCTGAAAAAGTTGCAACATAAATGAAACACAGGGATTCAGCCTTTTAAAACGTTTCATTTTAAAAACATAGATAAGGAGAGTTGGTAAAAATTCTGTTGTAAATGTAAGAAGTACTTTAGGAGTGTATTGTACCCTAACAACATTATATGCTTTAAAGAAATTCAGCAGTGTTCTAAAATACATCCAGGTTTTAATTTATCAGAGCACCTGATGTGCAAATATTCAATCCATAAGAATACCACCACTCACTCTCGATTCTCACATAAGCTTGATGACGGATCCTAAGCTTACGCATTCACAGCCTGGTGCAGTTTGTCTCTAATGTTTATAGTTCATATTAACTGCTAAGCAAAATTTAGACACCAAATACACCCATCAACCATAACATTAAAACCACCTCCTTGTATCTACACTCACTGTCCATTCTACCAGCTCCACTGACCATATAGGACACTCTGTAGTGGTACAGTTCCAGACTGTAGTCCATCTGTTTCTCTGTATACTCTGTTCTTCAATGGTCAGGACCACCACAGAGCAGGTATTATGTGGGTGGTGGATCATTCTCCACCCCCCACATAATATTATCATTTAAGTATACAGAGAAACAGATGGACTACAGTTTGTACTTCTAGAACTACAGAGTGTCCTATATGGTCAGTGGAGCTGATAAGATGGATAAAGAGTGTAAATACATTGAGATTGTTTTAATGGAAAAAGTGGAAAAGTGCAAATTATTATTATTTTTTTTGTTTGTTTGTTTTTTTAACTGAATCGTTCTTTTTAAAAAGATATGGAAGTGGAAATAAGAGACATGACAACTGTAAAGACCCACCAAATATGCAGTCTTTCAGAGTTGAATCTTTGAATGGCCTCTTCGCCCCTTTCCCAGCCCAGTTGAAACTGCAGGCCAACTCATTGGTCATTGCAGACTGCAAAACCCGCCGTATCATAGCCTCCGGTGTTCCGCCACCCACAACCGCAAACCTGGACACCTACAATCAATCAATCAATCAATTAATAAATATAGCCGCAAGCAGCAATTAGGACCAGCTTTTGGACCAGTGAGGCCTCACAAGGCTTACAGCAGTTTGGACCTTGTTTCTAGATCAATCAAGAAAATGAAGATTTAAATTCTGTTCCATAAGAAAACAGCTCAGGCAGTTTTCATGTCATTTGGCCCCATGTCATTCATTTGTATTTGGCTCCATCTAGTGGTCAAAACTGGAGATGGAGAAGAGTATTAACTTTCAGGTCAGTGTTGTAGAGGCCCACTGAGACCTGTTCAGCTGTTTTTAACCAGTGAGGCCTCAGAAGGCTTAAAGCAGTTTGGACCTTGTTTACAGAAAGAGAGGAAAAACTTATAGGAAGTGAGAGTTTATCAACAGGCCTTCTTTTGCCACAAATAATGAACAGTGGTCTATTAACATTATATAAGTTGAGGCTTATGTGTACAGGCCCTTATAGCATGAAGGGCCATTGTGGCAGACAGAAGTGAGATTAAAGACCTTAGAATTATTCAGAAAGCATCCAAGTCTTCATATCATTGATCAGGGGCCTGAGACAGACGTGTACCAAGTTTCACTGAGATTGACTCTTGGTTTTATAAGCTGTAATTTTTGAGCGAATAGGTAAAAATACCAGAGCCATAGTCCATTTTCTGACACAACATGTAATTACAAAGTTGTGCAGGACAGAGAGCTGAATCAAATGACGGGAGTTCATCTATAGACTGTGTAATAACACTGTAATAGGCATTATGAGTAAGTGCTATAGCGCCCCCTAAAGGTCTGAGTTGATCTGAGTAAAGGCTGATAAGTTATAGCAATATTAGCTATAAATCTTAAGGCCAAAGTGATTCGCTGATTTATAGAAGTCATGCCAAGCAAAAAAGGTCAACATTTTGTTTTATAATTATTTACCTAGAGACTATTTTAAGACCAGTTTGGAACAGCTAGGATCAAAATGCAGAGACTAGTTTGAAAAAATTGGGATTTTTAAACAGTTAATGATTGCAAAATAACTATACATTTTTGAACACAATTGTATTTACAAAGTTGTTTGGAATACTCTAGTGCATGATGGGAATCCATTTGTTTGACATTAGTTTTAAATTTGTATTAGATATACCTGATTTTCCAAGATAGCTCTCCCTAGTGGCCAAATCTTTTGAAATTTTACTGGCTCTTACAAAGTGCCTACAAAGACCATTCAAGTTTCATGATTGGTTAAGGTTAAGCCTTTCAAATGCCTACTGAGAGCTGATTGGCTAATGGCATCCATAAATTTTGATGCATCAATTCATCCTTAGAGATTTATGTATAGACTGTCTCCAAGATGAAGTGTGCAAAATTTCAGCTCGATTTCAGCTCGAACTTACTGTTGCTGAGAAACAGTTATGTAGCCTTTGTAGCGCCCCATCGATGTAAATGCACCAAATTCGATAGGTGACCTCAGAATCTAGTCCTGAACCAAATACCCAAGTTTAAAATTTTTTAGATGCAGCATTTATGAGTTACAAATTTTCTTATTAAGGTCCTAGCATGTGGTACAGGGACCCCATCGTATTTGTTAGGATTTTTTTTTCTCGTCTGAAACGCATCATGGAGCAAAGACCGTAAGGCCTAGAGACACCAAATTTGGCATTAAGGTAGAATAGGGGTAAAATGACTCAGCCACAAAAAAAAATGCACGGATTTGCCAAAGCGGGGGCGCTATAACAAACCAAAACACGTTTTGGCTTATAACTCCTAAACCAAAATTTTCCCAGGCAAAATGACATTTTTTCCAGATTCCTTCAAAATTTTGGTTTAGGAGTTATAAGCTGAAACTTAATCAGGGACAATGACTTCCACTGTCCATGTGCCTTCCTGAGACGTACTCAAGGACAGTCACATTCACTTTTTTAATTATAACTATAAGAAAGTCAAGTGTTTTTAAAAAAACAACTACAATGACTAAATTTATCAATGATTGTAAGAAAATGTACAGTCTGTAAATATGTAATCTTTAATCCCATATGTTGAAACAAGTATCATACCTTTCAGGACTTGACTTGTTTCAGGCCATGTTGGATCTGGTCCTAAAACAGAAAATTACGAGATCACACTGAAGAACAATAACTGACATTATACAACCTCTATGGCTGGCAGAAATATCATTTTACATGTTTTGTATACATTTGGTTTTTTCAACTAATGCAGCACACTTCAAGAAGAAGACTACTTACCTACGTTCAAGACAACAAAACTGTGAAATTGTGTCACTCACATCATTTACACCATCTAGGGTAAAACAAATAAAATAGTAAATAAAAATTGGTCTTAGTCAGGCATAGCTTCTCCAAACATATACTTGCATACACTACAATTAGGGCTGCACAAAATATAGCTTCAGATGACATTAGGCTAAGTGTAAGCTAAAGGATGCAGAGCAAGTCGCATTTACAACCGAACCATAACCATGACTCTGTTTGGCTAAAATCTGTTATTTATTACTAAACAATAGTAGTAAGCAAATCTGCTTTGCTGCTATATATATTTGCAGTTAGATTCCGCTTTGTTTAGTTTAGTCAAATGTGGTTGATTACAACAATGCACAGAACCTTACTAAAGCCCTGAACAATGATAGCTACATCACCAAGCTTTCCAAGAAAGGTTAACGTGGCATCAAGCCCCTTCCTCAATTGGTACTAAGACATGATAAACTTCGGCTCCTAAAACACTGACGCACCACTTAAAACTTTAACCTGCTATTAAATTTCATCGTCCACCATGACGGATTTACTGCTGCAAATTATCATTACCAAATACCCTCTGTTACTCTCTAGAACAAACTCCATACTTTTCTCCTCCCCTGTGAGTAAAAACTAGCATAGGGCTACCGCCAAACAGAGCTTCCGCAGGCAAAAAAGGGAATTTAGCTAGCTGTTTATAAACAGCCGTTTTTTTTACTTCAAAAACATCCAAAAACCCACCGATTAGGGGATTAAAATCGTATTAAATCCAGGTGCACAGAAAGCTGACCTCGCGACAGAGGCAAGGATGGCGGGAAAAAACAGTCGTTTGTCTTTAAAATGATTGGTCCAAATACAGCCGATCAAAATGCATTTGGTTGCTAGGCAGATTTTACAGTCTATATAACTTGAAGCCTCTTTCAGAGTATAAAAGCACATTCCAAAACTTCTATATGGAGACAACATATATTAAAAACAGAAGCAGTCCTCAAAAAACGACAATTAGCTCGCTAAATTTCAAATATACTGCACCAAACAAAATTAACACAAAAAAATGCCAACATTTAACATTGCTAACCTATATCAGGTAACTTTACTCTCAAAGAATACATTTAGAAATCGCTTAACCTAGTCTTTTTACCATTTCAGTTTCTCACAAATGTTGCTACAAAGCTCCACAAAACGACTGCAGCTAGTTAAGTTAGCTCATAGCTAAATATGGTTAGCTAAACGCCGGCTAGCTAACGTTCAACATTCGCTTTTCGTCCTAATGTTACAATTGGCTAACTGCAGCGAACATTAACGAACTATGGCTAATTAAATATTGGTATTAAAAACTTATTTCACTTGATGTGGCTGAAAAAAGCTAGCTAGCTAAGTTTCAAGTGAACCGACCGTTACCCACCTGCCATGACGCGCGCTCGTCCGCTCTGTGCCGATGGAAGTTTCCAGAAGCTCCAAATGGAAGAGTGGGAGGGGCGTAGACACAGGCTGTTTGCGTGATTGGTCCATATGTTAGCATTTCCAGGCTTTCTTAAAGCGTAGCGGGATTTAATATATATTATTCTGGAGTGTATATTTTTGTAAATCCATAGTATGATATTATAATCGGGTATTTAAAAGTATAATTAAATATAATTGTACCACAGTTAGTTCCGACCCCAGTGTGATTGGCTGAGAGACCTTCTACGAGTGCCAATACTGCACAGTAATTAACGGCACTCTGACCGAAGCTTATCACTCCGTCAGAGATCGCATGATCTGCTGCACCGCAGACACAGACCGGTGAAAACTAAACCAAGCTCAGCTTCACTTAGTAAGTTCTTCAGTAATACTGGAAAGCTTTCTCGGTGTGTGGCGCCGTGGGATTAATATTACCTGTGACATCGATGTTTCCCCGTTACATGTAACCCTGATGATGATAATAGGAAGATATGAACTGTAATAATACACTCGAGGTTCGTGCCTAGGACCGCAGTACACCAGTACTAGTACTTATAGGTTATAGCACTGACTGTGTGGACTGCTTAGGTAATATATAAAGAGACTGCACGTGTAGGGGCAACTTTAAAAGGTATGCCTTCTTTGTAGCCTTAAAAACACGGCTATACTTCTTAAAAAGTGATGATCAAGAGTTTTGCTGCCACTGTGAAACAAATTCTAATATTAGGATCATGTGTTAATTTGGGGGAGTCCCCCGTATGTTTCCCAATATAGGTATTATTTTATGAACATGTTTGTCTTGCACATTAAAGCCCTAAGATCCTGACACAACAGAAACATGACCGCAGGAACAGGCCTTTTTGTACGTGTGCAATCCATCTTAGCCAGTTTATTTGTTTGGCCACGTTGATCCACATAACTATAAATCATCACCGATTCAATGTCAGTTTCTCAACTTAAACATTGCATTATTTCTTCAATTAACATTCAACATTGATTCGATGTTGATTTTTCATCTTCAACCAAATACGACAAAACTAACAAACATTCAATGTTTAATCAACGTTATCTTGCTATCTGGGGAAGAACTTTATCTTCTAGATCTTATTCTGGCTTGTACTAGCAAAATCAAACACCTGAACGATAAGCCTGGAAGTTAAAATGAACATTCGGAGAATCATCTCTCCTACACATTTCACATATAGATCCATATACAGGATAATGTAGGGGGCATGTGGTGGCCTGCTGTCCTCCTTCCTGTCCTGGGAGTTGGACAGAGGTGGAGCAGGGGTGGAGCAGGGGTGGAGCAGAGGTGGAACAGGGTTGGGACAGAGGTTGAACAGGGGTGGAACCGGGCTGGAACAGGGGTGGAATTATGCAGGTTTCTTAACGTTCCCAAAACGTTCACGCTGCGAGAATATTCCCTAAACATCAACCCAACCTCATTTACAACAGTTTAACATTCCAGGAATGTGGTCCTGTAATTTCCTGAGAACGTTAAAACATTCCCATAACATTCTATTATGGTTGTGAGAATGTTGCTGATCTTAAAGTCCATTTCTCTTAATGTTTCCAGAACATCCTTCTTAAAGCCACAGAACTGACCACTGAACATTCCTGGAATGTTTTCTTTAAACGTTCTTCAAAGGTTTATACCTCCCCTTCATCAATTTAGTACAACATTCCCGAAAACATCTTCCCAGTATTTTTGAGCAGCCGGCAGTACTCGGCGTCAAAGGTTCTGAGTTTTCCAAAGTTCCTTTAACATTCCATTATGTGATGATGTAGAGCTACACATCACCAGTGTATATTATAAGATGTATGTACTTACCGATACTTACCCGTGACTAGTCTTTACCCATATGGTCTAAAAGAGTAATGAGAGCGAATCTCAGGCTTTTACTTACCTGGGCTAGTCTAACCTCTGCATAAGGGGAGGGAGGTACAGTAACTGTACTATGTTAATCCTGTATATAGGTATGTGCACTTTGTATAATGAATTTAAGAACAACGAGGTCATGACCTGGAAAATGAATTAATTAACTGTGTATTGGCTCATCACTTGTTGTAGCTGATATGTTTTTATATTCGTCCTTGTTCACCCGAGGTAAGAATGGAATTGTCTGGGGGAGGGGCTAATTGAATATAACATAGGCAATAGGGATAAGGGGTCACTTTTGCCCAGAAGAACAGGCTGAGGGTGTTACTGAGAGATCTTTATGACGTCGCAGTCATTGATCTGTCTACCTCTGTATATAGAGTTTGTTATATGTCGTTTTGTTTTTCGTCCAGTGTACGCGCTTGTAAATATGTAAAGCTGTCTGTGTCATGTAAATAAAGGTAAAGGGGAAGTATCTCCAGTTCTCGTGCCGGCCAACTTTTTCCAGGACCTTAGGCCTCTCGCCCGACACTACCCATAGGGTGTGACACACCATTCCTGCACCCTGCAGGGGCTGTGGGCCACGCACTATTACACATTAACACTTTCTCAGTCTGTAGTTTCCTTCCCTTTTATCCACATTCCTACATGTTGCTGATATTCTAATTCAAACAGCCCGAATACTATAATGATACTGACATCAGTGCAGGTGTAACCCAGGTTTCGAATGAGGGACATGGAGACACTGGTGAAGCTGAGAAATTGAACTGGATTGTTAAAAATGATTTATTAAGTATAATCCATTATACATAGCCACTAGTGGAATGGAGTAGAAAGTTGAAACTATTAGAGGCTAAACAAACTTACGTTTCCTGAAAAGTAAATAATAGATAAAGAATGTATATATACATATAAAACATAAAATAAAATATAGTAACAATTAAGGAAGAAAAAAATCTCTTCTACTCGCAGAAAGTCAATATTATTCCTGGGAAAAGCCATTGCGTGGAATTTCGTCCAATCGGTGGCCAGGTGGGCGTGGCCCCAGCCTTTTTCTCCTTCCAGAAATTTCTCTGTGCCAGAAGGAAGAGAGAGAGAGAGAGACGCGTAGAAAGATCTCAGCTTGATAACTGGGGTTTGGAGTAGAAATAATAAAAAAAAAAAAAAAAAAAACAAGAGTGGGGGTTTCTAACTAGAGAAGCTTGCCATTAACGAACTGTTTTAGCTGAAAACAGAATATTACAACTTTTAAAAACCTGCAAAGGAGAGGAAAGGTAGTCACTCACCGTAAATAGTTCGGCTCTTCCAACGGTCATTCCTGTGACGTTGCTGTGGGGGAGAGCTTCATTTGCACCTGCGGTAGAGTGCAGGCAGACTGGGTTGGATTCGGTGAGTGTGAAATATGGATTTGTATACATGTATTTTTTGACCAAAATATCCAAAATAAAGAAGAATGAAAGAGTAGTGCTAATTAGCTTAGCAGTTGCGACCGCGCCGTAGCTTAAGCTAACGCTTTTGAGTGTAAACTAGTGGCTAAGCTAACGCTTTTGAGTGTAAACTAGTGGCTAAGCTAACGCTTTTGAGTGTAAACTCGTGGCTAAGCTAACGCTTTTGAGTGTAAACTAGTGGCTAAGCTAACGCTTTTGAGTGTAAACTAGTGGCTAAGCTAACGCTTTTGAGTGTAAACTAGTGGCTAAGCTAACGCTTTTGAGTGTAAACTAGTGGCTAAGCTAACGCTTTTGAGTGTAAACTAGTGGCTAAGCTAACGCTTTTGAGTGTAAACTAGTGGCTAAGCTAACGCTTTTGAGTGTAAACTAGTGGCTAAGCTAACGCTTTTGAGTGTAAACTAGTGGCTAAGCTAACGCTTTTGAGTGTAAACTAGTGGCTAAGCTAACGCTTTTGAGTGTAAACTAGTGGCTAAGCTAACGCTTTTGAGTGTAAACTAGTGGCTAAGCTAACGCTTTTGAGTGTAAACTAGTGGCTAAGCTAACGCTTTTGAGTGTAAACTAGTGGCTAAGCTAACGCTTTTGAGTGTAAACTAGTGGCTAAGTCATAGCCACATGTGTGTATTTTTTATGGGTTTTTTTTTTGGTTGGGAAAGGATTGATTTATGAGAGCACTCTTCACATCGTCCGCCTGCACCAAAGGGGCCGAGACGGCGAGCCAAGCCCTGTTAAGGACCACACCACCAAAACTTGAGTTTGAGTATTCCTTTTTGCTGGACTTTGTCCTATTAATCATTCTTGTTTATGCGTTCACTGACTTTAGATATTTAATATTTGAACTGATATTTGTGACTGAACTCTGATGCATGGGTGAATACATTTTAAAGGAAAAAAAATAACTTAATTTACCTTTAAAGCAAAGGGAGAGTATTTTGTTCACTTTAAAGTAATCGTTTACTTATTCTTTGCTATTTGATAGTTGTTTGTATTTCCTTATATATATATTTTTTTTACCTCTGATAACGTTATTGACAATTGTTGGATTGTGTTTGTTGATGGTTAAATGTACAATTTCAAGATAAGGTGATTTTGAGCTAAATTATCTAAAGAGTATTTCAAAGAAAAGCTAAAGTTAAACCAATAATAGCCAAGATAAACCAATAATAAGCATTAGTTTCTATCTTTAAATAGGAGACAAAATCCTAAACTCTAAAAATAAATAACAAAATAGTGTAAAAAAAAATAAAAATACTTACCTCAAACCGCCGAACCAATTGTAAACTGAACCTAGAACAAAAGCAACCAGTTATTAAAATAGCAAACAAAAGGTTACACTAATTGTATACTTACCTGAGGACTGAGTAACCAAACCTGAATAAACAAAGGTGATTAGTATAGATCTATAACACTATGTAACACTTGGGTATAAAAAAAGAGAGAGAGAGAAAAGAGGAAAAAAAGGTCCTTGCCTGTGATTTTGCACTGTGAATCAGTTGTACATTGTTCATTTTATTTGAGTTCTGTACATTGATTTATTTATTTTTATTATTTTGTCATATTTTCCCAATACAGTTACTAACTGCTATATATCTGGTCTCGTGTCTCATGTATGTTTGCTTCATGAGCGAACCTAACTGGTCCAGTAGTCATTTCTGTACAGGTAACTCACAAAATATGTGCCATGCACACGTGTTTAGAGTACCTACGGGTTACACAAGCATAATGGATTTAATAAAGTTTATTATCATTATGAATATTATTAATTAATTCCAGTAAATGAACAGATTAGGGTGTCTGTGTATTCTCCACTTGCAGAGTAAACAAATAGATTTATTAGTTATTGTTTCAGTTTTTATCAGTGGATGTAAAGCATTGTTAAACTCTATCCAAGCCATTCTGGGAGCTAAACACAAAGCGTTCTTGGAGTTACATAGCAGTCTTTCATTTATAAGTCACATGTGGCTGTGGTTCTTCTTTCTTCATGGTTGAATTCCTGGTGTGTGATAGGACGGCACCGCACAGCAGAGACTGAATCAGTTTGATGAGTACTGAGGACCTTCTTAGTTTCAAGGTGTTACAATGTTGGGGTGTAGGGATCACAGGACTGCACTAGTTTGTGTGTAGCATGACAGTTTAGAGAGAGTTCCCCTCGAAAAGATCAGGCGGGACTCCGAAGTTTGACTTGCACACACGTGACGTTTTATTTGTACACAAGCATGCAAAAAGTGAAAGAAAAGAGTGGAAGCATAAAATAAACGGGCTGCAGTGCAACTAAAAAGACTAAGACAAAAATGGACTATTTCTAAGCATGCAAGCAGTCCACTGCGGATATTCCTGGCTAAGTGTCTGCTAGGTTGTGTCGGCGGCCGCAAGGCCATTTAGACACCACCCCCCTCTTCTGAATGAATTCCCCCCTTTTAACACCCTAGCCCCGCCCCATTTGGTTAACCCAAACCATTCCCCAGGGCTAGTGAGGGGATAAACAAAACAAACAATAACCAACCAACTTCAGGACAATAAACACAATACAAACAACACGTAAACAAGAAGCTTCCTTTTACCGGTAATCACACTCATTTATATTCATTTACTCCTAACCCTTTTCTGTCTCTCCCCACAGGTTCTCAGATCCCACCTCCCCCCTTCTACACACAGCCGTGGGCTCTACCGGCCAGTATAAGGGAAGCCCTGGAAGGCGCCCGCACTCCCCTGAGGATCAGCACAGAACAGGGTAAGTATTTCTTCCATGTACATTGTACAATAATTTAAGTTTCACTCCAGTCATTGTCCCCCTTTTTATGCCCCGGTGTCCTTTCACAGTCTTAGTGATGGGACAGATTTACTGACCCCATCACAGTTTCTTAAACATTAGTAGAACAGAAATGACTGGTGTGTATAACCACACAGAGGCTGTTTATGAAAATTTAAAATGCACTAGTGTCTGAAATGTTTATGGTGTTTATAATATACAGAAATGAATTTGTACATCATTTACACTATATTGGCAAAAGTATTCGCTCTTCTGCCTTCACACACATCTGATCATCCCATTCTAAATCCATAGGGTTTAATATCATGTTCGTCCAGGCTTTACAGCTATAAGAGCTTCAGCTCTTCTGGGAAGGCTTTCCACAGGGTTTAGGAATGTGTTTATGGGAATTTTTAACCATTCTTCCAGAATCCCCAAACTACAACAAATGTTGTAATAATATTTTGTAGCGGAATCTGAGTTATACTTCTAATATATGAATATTTGTAGCTTTTGCATTTGAGTGTCACGAGGATTTAGACGTGTAATTGTTTTTTTGGTTTGTGATGCAATCTGAAAAAAAAAAAAGCGTGGGGACGCATAGAAGAGCAGAAGCCTCGAGTCAAGGAGCATCACAGTCTTTTGACCGTCGCGTTATTTAAGTCAAGAATTCATCTTTTTTTTTTTTCCCATAGTAAAGATGCAAACTAGAAGAAAAGTTCGAATTCAAGACTTCTATATACTTACACGTGTTGCGTGTAAAAGAACTTCGAGGTGAGTTAGCACGCTGCACTCATCGACAGTCGACTGTGGAATATTTTGTACAGAGGACATTTTACCACTGGAATTATCACGGTACGTTATCCTATCACGGTACCACGCTGGAATTCCCTGAGGAGCTCCTGAGAGTGACCCATTCTTTCACTAATGTCTATAGGAACCATCTACATGACTAGGTGCTTGGTTTTACACACCTGTGGCCATAGAAGTGAGTGGAACACCTGACTGTGGTTTGGATGGGTGAGCGATTACTCTTTATTTGTTTTTATACAGGTTGTTGAGGATGTATTTGGAGCAACGCCGGTCTGAATGAAGTAGAGAGTGAGCTGAAAAGAGAGAGAGTGAATGGAGACAGCATGAGTAAACAGGTGTAGTCAAATCCGGACCTGTCTGCTGTGAGTAGCTGGGAGCTCCCGCTGTGGCCTTCTGTCCTTCAACAGAGCTCTCCCTACATCTCTGCACCATCTTCCCTGGGTCTTCTCCTTCGTCTCTCCATCTTCATCCATTTCTCATTCTGTCTCCCTCCATCATCTGTCTCTCTGTATGTAGAGCTTCTAGAGGGTCTCAGATCAATTATTCGACCACCCAGATGGACCCTGAGGTGAACTGCCCTCACCAGAGTGTTCAGAACTGAAACTGAGGCTTTTAAAACCCACCCTGAGTTCCAACATGCGTCCTTCCTGTCCTCATCAGTCTCTGCGGGGATGTTTAGGCAGAGACGGATGGGAAGTACTTCTCCACCTGCGCCCTACAGAGACGCCTGACACACCGCCTGAGCATACCATAGCTGTAGACCTGTGGTCTGTCTACAGCAGAGTCGATGATGTGGGCCTGAAACAAAGAATTAAGCTCAGAGTAAATGGTCTGGGCTCAGTATGTGTCTCACTTCCAACAAGCTAAACGTCTAGACTGTTCCTGCTACTTAAAGGGTTTCTGCCGAGCAGCAGGCTTTCTTTACCTCATCCAGGTTCATCAGGGTGGTGAGTATGTCCCCTGTACGCCCAGAAAAGACCTCGCTGCGCAGGATGTCGTCTTCCAGTCTGGCGGCAGCCTGACTTTCCATCATCCACTGCAGTTCATGCTTCCTGTTCTCGGGAATTGCGGTGACTTCTTCGACAATCCTGGATGAAGAAATTCACAGTCAGAGATGCTTTGTTCTACAGTTCAAGTGGAGCTGCTGGAAAAACACCACCACAGATATCTAATGAGATCAGTATTAGTCAGCTGTGCTGTTGAAGCGCACCTCTCCAGCTTCTCATAGAGGCCCTCAAGCTCCGTCGTGGCCGTCCCAATGTATTTTCCAATTAGAAAAGCATTTTCGAAGTTCTCGATGGTGAGGTTGTCGAAGTCCGTCAGAGGCGTCTCTCTAGTCATGTCGGCTGAGGCGAGGACGTCTTCCAGATCCGTTAAGCCCTCCTGTTGTGAAACAGTTTAAACTGAGTTTAGTGGACAAGTCACCCCTTACATGGTATTTACATACAGACTGGAACATCATGCTGGTCCAGTTCAGATCTTCAGCAGCATTTAGAAACGAGCTTTTGGACACTGTTGTGTGTGCTGTAGTTTAAAGGTTGGGCAGGCTGCGGACTTACCACAGTGGAAGGCTCCTCTGGTGGTCTATTGTGTTCTTCGGCCGTCCTCTGTAGGTTGGCGAGGAGGACGGAAATTTTCAGGTTGATGAACAGGAAGGCACCAACACAAATGAAAAAGGCGAAGAACACCATGGCCCCATAACTAAATTCTTCTCCACCACTGAAACACACAGAACATTAAATAAGACACAACCGAACAACAGTCCAACAACAGTCAGTCCTTCAAGTCATATGGGCATCTAGAAACAGACACATGGACACTGAGGTGAACTGTCCTCTCCAGACTTCCTGTTAGAAACTCAAACAGTGGCTCGTATGTTCAACTGAGGAAAAGAGCTGCTTACATTTTCAAGTTTGCCTGGATGTCCGCCCATCCATCCAGGGTCAGGCAGGCGAATAGAGTGAGGAGAGCAGCTGGTAAATCTCCAAACGCAGAAGGGACCACCTCTCCGAATAGGAGAACTCCCATCACTCCAAACATCTGGTGGAGAATCAAACACATCAGTAGTCAGACACAGAGCAGCACAGCAACGTGTACATACAGCACAAACACAGAACCATTTACATCTCTTCATCAGTTTCACCACTTTAGAGACCGGTTACTCCAAACTGAGACCTCCAGACTCAGACCGGAGATCAGACCAAGAGAGGTGAGAGAACACGTACCAGCATGCTGCCCCCAATCAGGAGGTACATGTTGGCAAGGGCTGGAAGGGATTCCTTCAAAACGTGGATGATCATGTAGGTTTCCCTGATGTAAACAAACGCCCCGCCACTCAGGATCACCCGCAGAACCCTTTAGAACACAAACAGATTCTTCATCAGACTGAAGCTAATATGTAGTAAGCAGGTGAATAAAGTAAACACAGCCTGATACAAATACACTACAGCTCAGTAACGTATCCTGGTCTCATCCAGAGACGCTCTGTACCATCAACACTGATACAAGCAGGCGTTTAGAACAGTCAGAAACGTAGTTCTTACATAACAGCCCTCTCATCTATGGTGGTAGTCGCGGGCACTATGATGACCACCATGGTGACCACAAAATCAAGGATGTTCCATGTATTCTGGAAATACAAAATGTCCAACAAACAAATGAGAGTCAGGGTGGGACAGATCAGCACTCTGGGGGATAAGCATGAACCAACATAAGTACGAATTTAGTTTTCATATTTCCAGAAAAAGAGAAAACCAGTACCTTCCAGAACTTCCAGAAGCCGGAACAAAGCTTCAGGAGTATCTCCAGAAGGAACACCGCTAATACAGTCTTGCCGCATATGGACAACACTGTGCTGTATTCCTTCCCAAACGCCTCATTGGTCCCCAAGCTGATGAGGACGCAGTTCAAAAACCCGAAGGACCCGAAGAAGGTGTTCTCCAGGAGGCGACGCGCATGACCTGCAGTTCTTCTGTAGCCCTAAATGAGAGACGACAGGATTAATTATCTGATCAGCCAGGACTTCTACACTGGAGGTGCTCTGGTTCACCTCATGAACGGAAGAACTGGACAGAGGAAGTAGAGGAACCAGGAGAACCGAGAAAAAGAGCTAGAGGAACCAGAGGAACCTAGAAAAAGAACTGGAGGAACCAAAAGAACCGAGAAAAAGATCTAGAGGAATCAAAAGAACTGGACAGTGTACATAAACAGTAGAACAGTAAAGGAGTAAGAGGAGCTGCTCCTACATCCAGCACGGGGATGAACTTCATCTCCTTCTTCTTCTTCCTCTGCTGAAATAAAGATCTGTCTGAACTTCAGAGATACTCCACTGAATGACGCTCTGACAGAAAGACCAGCTTATTTATATCCTTTCCGTCACCACGGAAACGCCTCTCTCTCAAATTCAAGTTTTTGACATGACAAAATTACATTTGTATTGTCAGAGCAATGCAACAGTTCTCTATGTTAAAACAAATAAATAAATAAGTAACTAGAACAAATCAAAGAGGATTAAAATAGGAGTAATAAATAAAATATGAGATATATATACACAACAGTGTAACAATAAAAAGAGAAAAAAGATTAAACTGTTAATGTAGAAGAACCTATAGATGTTTAATAACAAAGAATAATATTAATAGTTCAGGAAAACTAGAAAATATATTATTACAGATATAAGAGATAAGAGGGGTGTAATGGTGGAACTGTATCGGTCACTCACTGCCCCGGAGTGTATGACACTCATACACGTATCTGGCTGAGGGGGGCACTGATGGACCCTCTACTAATATAATCCTTAGTTTATCTTCATCCCCCAGCATCCTGAAACCGGTTACATGTCTCTCTAACTGATTGAAATACTGAGTTTTAATTGGTTCATATTTGGGACGGTTCAGTAGGAAGTGCACCTCTGTCTCTACCTCACCTGTCCTGCAGTGACCACACACTCTGTCCTCTCTGGGTAACCAGGACTGTTTCAGGAAGCAGGTCAGGAAGCAGTTCAGTTTGGTCTGTGATTGAGTTTGGGTTCTCCAATGTTCCAGATAGGTGTTTCTTCTCTGTTTAATAATTTGGTTAACTGTGATTGGTGTTTGGGAAGCAGTGCTGGTCAGAGAGTTTGGGTTGTTGAGGGCCAGTGAGGTGGTCAGTCTCTCTACCAGCTGACACAGGGGACTCTTTTCAGTGTTCAGCTCCTATACATGACACATGTTCATGTCCATGTACATTAAAGGCATTTAGGAGACGCTCTTAGCCAGAGTGACACACCACCGTGCTTAGTGTTCTGTTGGATAATATTTCCAGCTAGTACAGGAAGGTTAGAGCCTAAACTCACCATGAGCTCAGACACTGCCCGAACAAGAACCAGCACTGATACCAAGAGAGATCATTACACAGACATATATAAACCTACTTGTGATACTCTGGTTCAGAGCATGATTTTGCTAAGGTGGAGGTCTTCTGCTCCACCTTGTCACTCTCAGTGAACGTAGGTGGGTTAAAGTGGAGAAAATCAGAAGAAAATGGAGAAAATCTTTGTTGTTCCAGAGTAACTGATGTACACGTTTACTCCTACATAGACGTTTGTTTACTTAGTTAACGTTTTGTTTTTGCTGTTGTTTGTTTTTCTGCCCATATTTTCATTTGTTGTAGTGATTTATTAATTTCTTCATATTTACATTAATTTATTTGTTTGTTTTGGATCAGGTTGTGTATTGTGTCACATTAAAACCTAATAAATAAACCAGTGAAAAACCCCAAAACAAGCGCTGGTCACCAGTAAGAGCATCACCATGCTGGTCTGTGGTGTTTCATTTCAGCAGGTTACATGTAGCCCCTACGTCAACAAGGGGTGGATTTTTTGTTTTTTAAATGGTCTTTTTTACTGGTTATTTCTGTGATACATGAAACAAAAGGCCCCCCCGCCCCTCGCCTTCATGCACCAAACAAAATTGATTAAATAATACAGATGTAAGATAGAGGGGAAAGAAAGAGAGGTCTTTTTTACTGGTTATTTATTAAAATTACTGTGATACATGAAACAAAAGAACGACCGCAAGTTCAAACACAGGCCCCAAAAATGGAAGTCAAAAACTGACTGCCAAAAACGACTGTTTCAGACTGTTAGGACCAAACATGACCGCCCAACACCCCTAAAAGGAAGTGTGTGCCAAAAGACTAGGTTGTGTGGTAGGTTCTAACTGACACCTATCACACACTGGGTTCATATTGGGAATACATTTAGCCATTCTCACCTTAGACCAGTGTATGCGATGTGCAATTTTTAATTGAATTATAATATGTCTGAGGCATATAGAGAAGGAATGTATCCTGTCCGGGATAGTTTTCCACAATTCGGTAGATATAGTAAAGACAAGCTCTTCCTCCCGTTGCTGCTTTCAGTGAGTTAAGGGACTTAATTACAGAATAAACGGTTCCACTGACTTTTTTTGACTGTGGTTTGATTTGATAAACCGCGTCTAATAGAGGAGGGAGAGTGGCAGATAGGGATATTGGGAACAGTTTGCAGACACAAAACTTCGAAGCTGCAAGCATCTGAAAAAACGTGAGTGGGAAATACTGAAGCAAAAATATCATCATTATACAAATCTTTTATCTTTACAACCTTCAAAAGCCTTGTCAATAAAGGAGGGCAAGCTGTTTTTCATTGTTGGGCTATACTGTATATCGACAGCTCTTTAAGCTCTTCTGAATTGTAGCCAGATCTTTAATGACTGTTTCACAATAGGATTTGTTGGATAATTAGATATAGGTTCTGAAGAAAAGGGGTCTTTCTGAGCAGAGCAAGGCATGTAGGGAAAGGGACAACAAGATGACTTCTCTAGATATACCCATTTGGGAAATATGAGTTCTTGTCTCATCAATCCTATATACCATAGCCCTGATATTTAAGGCCCAATAATAGGATCAAAAATTTGGTAATGATAAGCCACCTTGAGTTCGATGTCGCTGTAATATACACCTACGGATTCAAGGATTTTTATTATTCCAGAGAAAACTAGAAATCTGTTTGTCCATTTGCATGAAAAATGTTTTAAATTTTGGCAGCACAACCATTTGAATGCTGCTAACCCTCCTAATGTCACAGACAGTAATTTCCAGTGTTCAGATTTTCTAATAGCGGTGGAAAACTGGCTTTATACAGGTTTTGGAATTTATGTGTAATCCAAATTAGATATTTAAATTTCTCGTTGTTAATTCTAAAGGGAAATTCCTTGTAGGCTGTTATTTGGGTCTGCTGGTTTAGAGGTAGTAATTCACTTTTATCTAAATTGATCTCATGTCTTGGAGCTGAGCGCCTCCAATAAATCCAGCAACTTAGGTAAACTATTAAGGGGATCAGAAATGTGTAAAAGCAAGTCATCTGCATACAAGGACACCCTATGGTCCCGACTCTCCCTCACTAGTCTTTTAACGTTTGTGTCATTTCTCACGGCGGTGGCTACGGGTTCAATAGCTAGCGCGAATACTAGAGGTGACAAACAACTCCCTGGTCTAGTTCCTCGCTGTAACAGAAAATAAGGTGAAATATTATTGTTTGTACGAACAAATAACTCTGATCCAATGAATACATTTTGGGCCAAATCCATATTGTTTTAGGGTGTAAAAAAACAAAAACAATCTCCACTCCACTCGGTCCAATGCTTTCTCAGCATCAAGCGACAGCACGACCTCTGGGTGATTAGGTGAGGTGGGAGTGTAAAGAATATTAAGAAGTCTGCGCACATTATGAAACAAAAGTCGATTTTTTATGAAACCTGTCTGATCATCTGATATTGAGGGAAGCACGCTTTCTAGACAAAGAGCGAACATTTTAGCTAGTATCTTATTATCCACGTTTAATAGAGAAATGGGGCGATATGAGCTACACTCTAGAGGGGCTCTTTCTTGAATATAAGCGCAATGACTTGACACATAGTGTCGGGCGGAGTGCCAGAAGCAAATGATTCTTCATACACAGGTAACAGAACAGGGGCAAGCTTATCCGCAAATTTCTTAAAGAATTAGCTTGGAAAACCATCAGGGCCAGGGGCCTTACTGCCTTGCAAAGCCTTTACTTTAGTAAACGGACTATCTAATTCCTAATAGTTTTCATTTGAGAAATTTGTAGATTTTTAAAAAATGTATTAAGTAAACAATCATCCCTGTACGACTGCGACATGTATAGTTCTGAGAAAAATTCACAAAAACAGTTATTAATTTCAGAGGGGTCCAAATGTTTAAAAGATGGGAAAGATCTGGTAGAGTTATCTTTTATTTGGGATATACAAAGCTTGGAGGTCTTTTCTTGTAACTGGTATGCCAGGTTCTTTTCCCCATACTCATACGTGCTATGTCGAGTTTCGTTCATTAAATTTTAAAATGTGTTTTGTAGACAAAAGATTATATTCTGTTTGTAGCATCAATCTATGTTTATATACAGTGGGGTGCGAAAGTTTGGGCAGCCTTGTTAATTTTCCTGATTTACCTTTATAAAGCATTGATTGTTTGGATAAAAAAATTCCGTTAAATATATCATATAGGGGACAAACACAGTGATATTTGAGAAGTGAAATGAAGTTTCTGTCCCCGACGTGATGTTCAGCTAATGTTAGAACTGAAGTAGGAGAAATTTCATAGTTGATGGTTTATTATCTGTAGCTTCAGCTTTTTAAACACACGAGTACAAAAATCTCTGGTAAAGGTGAGGCAGAAAGCAGAACAGATAGTAGTTGCTGTTAGCAAGCGTCTAGCTAACTAGCTGATGGTCAAATTTAACGTGTTAATACGATGCTGAACTAGACGTTAAGGACTAAATGGAATTCCATATAAATCACACTCCTGATGGTCAGATAGTTCATGTCCGGCGGCTGAAATGGAAAGAGATGCTCCGCAGATCACTGATCTAAACGCCGGTGCTGTTTACGCTAGCTACTGCTAACAGCAGCTGTTATCCCAAACTGTAACCCGCTAACATACAGTAGCTTTCTGATCACATGTACCAGCCGTTTCTCTAGACACGTCTTTATAAAGCTACAGAGAACAAAGCACACTGCTGTAAATGTGTCCCAGAGGGGGATTAGTGTTAGCCAGCAGCTCATGCTAAAGCTAGCATGTTTGGGAATATAGCTACTGTTAGCGATGGCTTCTTTCTAGCATAGCTAACTAAATATAAAAGTGTATGAACTTCATACTACATATAGAAGTTCTTCTTTTGTAAACACTGATAGTACAGAAATGGCTGGTCAGTATGAAGACACGGAGGCTGACCAGCATTAGCCAGCAGCTAATGAGAGCTAGCTTGCTTGGGAACAGCTACTTTTAGCAATAGCTTTTATCTAGACTTGCTAACTAAATAAAAACAAAGTGAATGAAATTCGTGCGACATTTAAAAATTCTGTTTCTTACACATTACTAGAACAGAAATGACTGGTGTGTATAACCACACAGAGGCTGGTTATGAAAATTTAAAATGCACTAGTGTCTGAAATGTTTATGGTGTTTATAATATACAGAGATTAATTTCTACGTCATATACACTATATTGACAAAAGTATTCGCTCTTCTGCCTTCACACACATACAGTCATCCCATTCTAAATCCATAGGGTTTAATATGATGTCCGCCCACCCTTTACAGCTATATCACCTCTTCTGGGAAGCCTTTCCACAGGGAATTAGGAATTTTTCACCATTCTTCCAGAATCCCCAAACTGTTCCCACAAAGTTGGGAGCATGACATTGTCCAGGATCTCTTGGTCTGCTGAAGCATTAAGAGATTATTTACGGGAACTAAGGGTCCGAGCCCAATTCCTAACCAACATCACACCAGTATCCCCTATCCACCAAACTGTATACTGGCACAGTGCAGTCAGACAAGTACCGCTCTCAGACTCGTCCATCGGATTGCCAGACAGAGAAGCGTGATCCCACTTTATGATCTCACTGACAGTCGACTGTGGAATATTAAGTAGTGAGGAAATTTCACGACTGGACTTATGACGGTATGTTATCCTATCACGGCAGGGAATTCCCTGAGCTCCTGAGAGCGACCTATTCTTTCACTAATGTCTATAGGAACCATCTACATGACTAGGTGCTTGGTTTTACACACCTGTAGCCATGGAACTGACTGGAACACCTGACTCTGGTTTGGATGGGTGAGCGATTACTCTTTATTTTTTTTTAATACAGGCTGTTGATGTATTTGGAGCAACGCTGGTCTGAATGAAGTAGAGAGTGAGCTAAAGAGAGAGAGTGAATGGAGACAGCATGAGTAAACAGGTGTAGTCAAATCCGGACCTGTCTTCTGTGGATACCTGGGAGCTCCCGCTGTGGCTTCCGTCCTTCACCGGAGCTCTCCCTCCATCTCGGGAACCTTCTCATCTTGGGTCTTGTCCTTCGTCTCTCCATCTACATCCATTTCTCATTCTGTCTCCCTCCATCTGTCTCTCCATCTCACAGTTGCTCTTCTGTCTGCCTGTGTCGCTCGTCCTGGTGTTGTACCTGCATCAACAAAAGAAAGGAAACCAGTGGAGTCACTATATTACATGAGACTAAACTGTATGTAGAGCTTCTAGAGGGTCTCAGATCAATCATATGACCACCCAGAGTGACCCTGAGGTGAACTGCCCTCACCAGAGGTCCAATAGAGTGTTCAGAACTGAAACTGAGGCTCGTTACTGAACACTGATGAAAAGAGCTGCTTACTTTTAAAACCCATCCTGCGTTCCAACATGCGTCCTTCTCGTCCTCATCCGTCTCTGCGGGGATGTTTAGGCAGAGACGGATGGGGAGTACATCTCCACCTGCGCCCTAGAGAGGCGCCTGACACCTGCCCGGAGCATGCCGTAGCTGTAGACCTCCGGTCCGTCTACAGCAGAGTCGATGATGTGGGCCTGAAACGGAGAATTAAGCTCAGAGTAAATGGTCTGGGTTCAGTATGTGTCTCACTTCCAACAAGCTAAACGTCTAGACTGTTCCCGCTACTTAAAGGGTTTCTGCCGAGCAGCAGGCTTTCTTTACCTCATCCAGGTTCATCAGGGTGGTGAGTATGTCCCCTGTACGACCGGAAAAGACCTCGCTGCGGAGGATGTCGTCTTCCAGTCTGACGGCAGCCTGGCTTTCCATCATCCACTCCAGTTCATGCTTCCTGTTCTCCGGGACGGCGGTGACTTCTTCGTAAATCCTGGATGAAGAAATTCACAGTCAGAGATGCTTTGTTCTACAGTTCGGGTGGAGCTGCTGGAAAAACACCACCACAGATATGTAATGAGATCAGTATTAGTCAGCTGTGCTGTTAAAGCGCACCTCTCCAGCTCCTCATAGAGGCCCTCAAGGTCCGTTGTGACCGTCCCAATGTATTTTCCAATTAGAAGAGTATTTTCTAACTTCTCGATGGTGAGGTTGTCGAAGTCCGTCAGAGGCGTCTCTCTAGTCACGTCGGCTGAGGCGAGGACGTCTTCCAGATCCGTTAAGCCCTCCTGTTGTAAAACAGTTTAAACTGAGTTTAGTGGACAAGTCACCCCTTACATGGTATTTACATACAGACTGGAACATCATGCTGGTCCAGTTCAGATCTTCAGCAGCATTTAGAAACGAGCTTTTGGACACTGTTGTGTGTGCTGTAGTTTGAAGGTTGGGCACACTGCAGACTTACCACAGTGGAAGGCTCCTCTGGTGGTCTATTGTGTTCTTCGGCCATACTCTGTAGGTTGGCGAGGAGGACGGAAATTTTCAGGTTGATGAACAGGAAGGCACCAACACAAATGAAAAAGGCGAAGAACACCATGGCCCCATAACTAAATTCTTCTCCACCACTGAAACACACAGAACATTAAATAAGACACAACCGAACAACAGTCCAACAACAGTCAGTCCTTCAAGTCATATGGGCATCTAGAAACAGACACATGGACACTGAGGTGAACTGTCCTCTCCAGACTTCCTGTTAGAAACTCAAACAGTGGCTCGTATGTTCAACTGAGGAAAAGAGCTGCTTACATTTTAAACTTTTCCTGGATGTCCACCCATCCATCCAGGGTCAGGCAGGCGAATAGAGTGAGGAGAGCAGCTGTTAAATCTCCAAACGCAGAAGGGACCACCTCTCCGAATAGGAGAACTCCCATCACTCCAAACATCTGGTGGAGAATCAAACACATCAGTAGTCAGACACAGAGCAGCACAGCAACGTGTACATACAGCACAAACACAGAACCATTTACATCTCTTCATCAGTTTCACCACTTTAGAGACCGGTTACTCCAAACTGAGACCTCCAGACTCAGACCGGAGATCAGACCAAGAGAGGTGAGAGAACACGTACCAGCATGCTGCCCCCAATCAGGAGGTACATGTTGGCAAGGGCTGGAAAGGATTCCTTCAAAACGTGGATAATCATGTAGGCTTCCCTGATGTAAACAAACGCCCTGCCACTCAGGATCACCCGCAGAACCCTTTAGAACACAAACAGATTCTTCATCAGACTGAAGCTAATATGTAGTAAGCAGGTGAATAAAGTAAACACAGCCTGATACAAATACACTACAGCTCAGTAACGTATCCTGGTCTCATCCAGACACGCTCCTACTGAACTCATCTCTGTACCATCAACACTGATACAGACAGGCGTTTAGAACAGTCAGAAACGTAGTTCTTACATAACAGCCCTCTCATCTATGGTGGTAGTCGCGGGCACTATGATGACCACCATGGTGACCACAAAATCAATTATGTTCCATGTATTCTGGAAATACAAAATATCCAACAAACAAATGAGAGTCAGGGTGGGACAGATCAGCACTCTGGGGGATAAGCATGAACAAACATAAGTACGAATTTAGATTTCATATTTCCAGAAAAAGGGAAAACCAGTACCTTCCAGAACTTCCAGAAGCCGGAACAAAGCTTCAGGAGTATCTCCAGAAGGAACACCGCTAATACAGTCTTGCCGCATACGGACAACACTGTGCTGTATTCCTTCCCAAACGCCTCATTGGTCCCCAAGCTGATGAGGACGCAGTTCAAAAACCCGAAGGACCCGAAGAAGGTGTTCTCCAGGAGGCGACGCGCATGACCTGCAGTTCTTCTGTAGCCCTAAATGAGAGACGACAGGATTAATAATCTGATCAGCCAGGACTTCTACACTGGAGGTGCCGGTTCACCTCATGAACAGAAGAACTGGGCAGAGGAAGTAGAGGAACCAGAAGAACCAAGAAAAAGAACTAGAGGAACCAAAAACCACAAAGAACTAGCAAAAGACAGTAGAAAACAGTAAGGAACAGTAAAGGAGTAAGAGGAGCTGCTTCTACCTCCAGCACGGGGATGAACTTCATCTCCATCGTCTTCGTCTTCTTCTCCTGTTGAATAAATATCTGTCTAATCTTCAGAGATACTCCACTGAATGACCATCTCTCCGTCGACTCTCCCTTTCTCTCGCGCGCTCCCTCTATGAGATCCCAGCACTGCTGACGAACCAGCAGCGCCAGACTCAGAGGCCCCGCCCACATTCTTCCATTTAAGGAGAGGGAGAAAGTGAGTTGATGAAAACCACAGAAACTGAGCTTCATGTTCAAAACCTGCTAATAACATTACAGATATTCAAATGACGCATTTATTAATACAGTTATTCACGTTCTCCTGCCGTTTTCTTTCTAAACCCCCCCATATACACTCTCCTCTAGTAAACACACACACATATCCACACCCCCTCTATAAACACACTCACTCTGGAAGTGTATCCACACACATCTGGAAAATGTATCCATCAGCTGACTGACCAGTATGATCTAGCTGGTGAAGCTGACTGACCAGTATGATCTGCTGGTGAAGCTGACTGACCACCAGTATGATCTTGCTGGTGAAGCTGACTGACCAGTATGATCTAGCTGGTGAAAGACTGCTGGTGAAGCTCTGGTGAAGCTGACTGACCAGTATGAATCTGAAGCTGCTGGTAAAGCTGACTGACCAGTATGATCTAGCTGGTGAAGCTGACTGACCAGTATGATCTAGCTGGTGAAGCTGACTGACCGGTATGATCTAGCTGGTGAAGCTGACTGACCGGTATGATCTAGCTGGTGAAGCTGACTGACTGTGATGATGTAAGGTTTGGTACACATCACAGAATAAGTAGAGATCATGTGTACCTACCTGTAAACTGATTAACTGTGTATATGGTCAACAGGCTGCTGAAGGGTTCACCGTAGCAAATTCAATTGCGTATTCACAATGTTTATTAATCTAGGGGTGCACAGAATGTTTGGCAACCACAATTTGGCCGAAAATGTGAACAAGTGATAAGACAGAATAATAATAACCGGACATGACGTTTTTAATGCTGCTTGGCAAAAGTTCAACAGCTCGAGGCTAATACCCACTTTAACACTGTATTTCTGTACTGGGAGTCACACCGGAGCATGGTTAAGTTCCCCAGCTTTTAGACAGTTTAAAGCATTCAAGCCAAACGGAATGCTAGACTGAGTAAAGAACAGAACAGACCGCTAGCTTTAACAAGCATTACAGCGAGACAGACACAGCAGCTTCAGTGCATAGACATGCACGTGTGCACACGCACACACTCTAGCATGCACATGCTTTTTCTCTCTCGCTCTTGGCGTCCTTAAAGAAACACAAACCTCAATTTTACAACAATGCAATAAAATCACAGCCAGTGCGGATGAGGCACTCTTTGTGAACGCAGCATGTCTGCCGGGATAGTTTTAAGTCATAATGTGCTTTGTTGGTATGTCTGCTGGGATGTTAAGATGTTCAGTGTTCAGTAAGTGTGTTTAATTTGCGGTTTACTTCTATTTTTGTCTTTGAAAGCCAAGATAAAAATACATCCCATACTGCAAAACTGTTCTGGCCCAAATCTGGCTCACATTCCCCATTTTCATCTGGCCCACTTGTCAGATGGGTTGATGGCAGTTGGGTGGACCTCTCCTGGTAGCAAGATGTGGGCTACATATGCACCATGTTAGGGCCACGCCTCAGCCAAAAGTAAGCAACTCTGCTGTATCTGTGCCAGAAGTGGACCAGATCTGTTTTGAGACAGGCGGGCCAAATGCATGTGATAAATATGTGGGCCACCTTAGGCTCATAACAGATTGCCAGTGCCGAAAGTAGACCAGCAGTGCCATATCTTTGCCACACCTGCATGCTATCTGGGATTTCATCAATTTAATTTAGGCAATGCTGAAAAAGTTGCAACATAAATGAAACACAGGTATTCAGCCTTTTCAAACGTTTCATTTTAAAAACATAGATAAGGAGAGTTGGTAAAAATTCTGTTGTAAATGTAAGAAGTACTTTAGGAGTGTATTGTACCCTAACAACATTATATGCTTTAAAGAAATTCAGCAGTGTTCTAAAATACATCCAGGTTTTAATTTATCAGAGCACCTGATGTGCAAATATTCAATCCATAAGAATACCACCACTCACTCTCGATTCTCACATAAGCTTGATGACGGATCCTAAGCTTACGCATTCACAGCCTGGTGCAGTTTGTCTCTAATGTTTATAGTTCATATTAACTGCTAAGCAAAATTTAGACACCAAATACACCCATCAACCATAACATTAAAACCACCTCCTTGTATCTACACTCACTGTCCATTCTATCAGCTCCACTGACCATATAGGACACTCTGTAGTGGTACAGTTCCAGACTGTAGTCCATCTGTTTCTCTGTATACTCTGTTCTTCAATGGTCAGGACCACCACAGAGCAGGTATTATGTGGGTGGTGGATCATTCTCCACCCCCCACATAATATTATCATTTAAGTATACAGAGAAACAGATGGACTACAGTTTGTACTTCTAGAACTACAGAGTGTCCTATATGGTCAGTGGAGCTGATAAGATGGATAAAGAGTGTAAATACATTGAGATTGTTTTAATGGAAAAAGTGGAAAAGTGCAAATTATTATTATTTTTTTTGTTTGTTTGTTTTTTTAACTGAATCGTTCTTTTTAAAAAGATATGGAAGTGGAAATAAGAGACATGACAACTGTAAAGACCCACCAAATATGCAGTCTTTCAGAGTTGAATCTTTGAATGGCCTCTTCGCCCCTTTCCCAGCCCAGTTGAAACTGCAGGCCAACTCATTGGTCATTGCAAACCCGCCGTATCATAGCCTCCGGTGTTCCGCCACCCACAACCGCAAACCTGGACACCTACAATCAATCAATCAATTAATAAATATAGCCGCAAGCAGCAATTAGGACCAGCTTTTGGACCAGTGAGGCCTCACAAGGCTTACAGCAGTTTGGACCTTGTTTCTAGATCAATCAAGAAAATGAAGATTTAAATTCTGTTCCATAAGAAAACAGCTCAGGCAGTTTTCATGTCATTTGGCCCCATGTCATTCATTTGTATTTGGCTCCATCTAGTGGTCAAAACTGGAGATGGAGAAGAGTATTAACTTTCAGGTCAGTGTTGTAGAGGCCCACTGAGACCTGTTCAGCTGTTTTTAACCAGTGAGGCCTCAGAAGGCTTAAAGCAGTTTGGACCTTGTTTACAGAAAGAGAGGAAAAACTTATAGGAAGTGAGAGTTTATCAACAGGCCTTCTTTTGCCACAAATAATGAACAGTGGTCTATTAACATTATATAAGTTGAGGCTTATGTGTACAGGCCCTTATAGCATGAAGGGCCATTGTGGCAGACAGAAGTGAGATTAAAGACCTTAGAATTATTCAGAAAGCATCCAAGTCTTCATATCATTGATCAGGGGCCTGAGACAGACGTGTACCAAGTTTCACTGAGATTGACTCTTGGTTTTATAAGCTGTAATTTTTGAGCGAATAGGTGAAAATACCAGAGCCATAGTCCATTTTCTGACACAACATGTAATTACAAAGTTGTGCAGGACAGAGAGCTGAATCAAATGACAGGAGTTCATCTATAGACTGTGTAATAACATTGTAATAGGCATTATGAGTAAGTGCTATAGCGCCCCCTAAAGGTCTGAGTTGATCTGAGTAAAGGCTGATAAGTTATAGCAATATTAGCTATAAATCTTAAGGCCAAAGTGATTCGCTGATTTATAGAAGTCATGCCAAGCAAAAAAGGTCAACATTTTGTTTTATAATTATTTACCTAGAGACTATTTTAAGACCAGTTTGGAACAGCTAGGATCAAAATGCAGAGACGAGTTTGAAAAAAATTGGGATTTTTAAACAGTTAATGACTGCAAAATAACTATACATTTTTGAACACAATTGTATTTACAAAGTTGTTTGGAATACTCTAGTGCATGATGGGAATCCATTTGTTTGACATTAGTTTTAAATTTGTATTAGATATACCTGATTTTCCAAGATAGCTCTCCCTAGTGGCCAAATCTTTTGAAATTTTACTGGCTCTTACAAAGTGCCTACAAAGACCATTCAAGTTTCATGATTGGTTAAGGTTAAGCCTTTCAAATGCCTACTGAGAGCTGATTGGCTAATGGCATCCATAAATTTTGATGCATCAATTCATCCTTAGAGATTTATGTATAGACTGTCTCCAAGATGAAGTGTGCAAAATTTCAGCTCGATTTCAGCTCGAACTTACTGTTGCTGAGAAACAGTTATGTAGCCTTTGTAGCGCCCCATCGATGTAAATGCACCAAATTCGATAGGTGACCTCAGAATCTAGTCCTGAACCAAATACCCAAGTTTAAAATTTTTTGGATGCAGCATTTATGAGTTACAAATTTTCTTATTAGGGTCCTAGCATGTGGTGCAGGGACCCCATCGTATTTGTTAGGATTTTTTTTTCTCGGCTGAAACGCATCATGGAGCAAAGACCGTAAGGCCTAGAGACACCAAATTTGGCATTAAGGTAGAATAGGGGTAAAATGACTCAGCCACAAAAAAAAATGCACGGATTTGCCAAAGCGGGGGCGCTATAACAAACCAAAACACGTTTTGGCTTATAACTCCTAAACCAAAATTTTGCCAGGCAAAATGACATTTTTTCCAGATTCCTTCAAAATTTTGGTTTAGGAGTTATAAGCCAAAACTGGTTTTGGTTTGCTATAGCGCCCCCCTGTGGCCAATCGGTGCCAATTGTTGTGGCTCATTTCACCCATATTCTACCTTCATTCCAAGTTTGGTCTTTGTTTGAATAATAACAACAACAATAATAATAATAATAAGAAGAAGAAGACTAACAAATACAATAGGGTCCCTGCACTATGTAAAATTGTTTATTAGTTCTCTTTACAATAAATGTGGTACATTACTCTATTAAGTAATTTAATAGTATTGCCACTGAGTATACTATAAAACCAGTACATTAATATGAAAATAACTGATGAGTACTTACAGTTTTGCAAATAACTGACATTATGACAACCTCTATGCCTGGCAGAAATATCATTTTTAAGGGCAGAATTGTATACATTTGGTTTTTTCAACTAATGCAGCACACTTCAAGAAGAAGACTACTTACCTACGTTCAAGACAACAAAACTGTGAAATTGTGTCACTCACATCATTTACACCATCTAGGGTAAAACAAATAAAATAGTAAATAAAAATTGGTCTTAGTCAGGCATAGCTTCTCCAAACATATACTTGCATACACTACAATTAGGGCTGCACAAAATATAGCTTCAGATGACATTAGGCTAAGTGTAAGCTAAAGGATGCAGAGCAAGTCGCATTTACAACCGAACCATAACCATGACTCTGTTTGGCTAAAATCTGTTATTTATTACTAAACAATAGTAGTAAGCAAATCTGCTTTGCTGCTATATATATTTGCAGTTAGATTCCGCTTTGTTTAGTTTAGTCAAATGTGGTTGATTACAACAATGCACAGAACCTTACTAAAGCCCTGAACAATGATAGCTACATCACCAAGCTTTCCAAGAAAGGTTAACGTGGCATCAAGCCCCTTCCTCAATTGGTACTAAGACATGATAAACTTCGGCTCCTAAAACACTGACGCACCACTTAAAACTTTAACCTGCTATTAAATTTCATCGTCCACCATGACGGATTTACTGCTGCAAATTATCATTACCAAATACCCTCTGTTACTCTCTAGAACAAACTCCATACTTTTCTCCTCCCCTGTGAGTAAAAACTAGCATAGGGCTACCGCCAAACAGAGCTTCCGCAGGCAAAAAGGGGAATTTATCTAGCTGTTTATAAACAGCCGTTTTTTTTTTACTTCAAAAACATCCAAAAACCCACCGATTAGGGGATTAAAATCGTATTAAATCCAGGTGCACAGAAAGCTGACCTCG
>JAMWET010001230.1:0-21340 GCA_024036415.1 Prochilodus magdalenae | reverse complement strand
AGACTGCACTTTCTCCCCCGTCTATATTGATACGGCCCCCGGTGTGTTACGGGTAATGTAGGGTTAAACCAGCGAACCCCGGTCTATTACTGATACGGACCCGGTGTGTTGCTGTAATGTAGGTTAAAACAGCGACCCTCCACCCGTCTCTACTGGATACGGCCCCGGTGTGTTACTGTAATGTAGGGTTAAACCACATCGATCCACGTCTCTCTGATACGACCCCGTGTTGTTACTGTAAACTGTAGGGTTTTAAACAAGCGACTCCCGTCTTCTACCGGATATGGCCCCGGATGTGTACTGTACTGTAGGGTTTAAACCACGGACCCCGTCTTCTACTGATACCGGCCCCGGTGTGGTTACTGTACTGTAGGGTTAAACCAGCGACCCCCGTCTCTACCGATACGACCCCGGTGTGTTACTGTAATGTAGGGTTAAACCAGCGACCCCCGTCTCTACTGATACGGCCCCGGTGTGTTACTGTAATGTAGGGTTAAACCAGCGACCCCCCTCTCTACTGATACGGCCCCGGTGTGTTACTGTAATGTATGTTAAACCAGCGACCCCTGTCTCTACTGAGTGAAAACAGATAATGTTTAAAAAATTAGTTAGAAATCATTTTTAAAGAAATTTCGGTAGCACTTTACAGATCGGTAATAAATAGTTAATGATATGGTAATTTTACTGTAACAAATTATTTTTAATCATTAACCAAATGCCAGATTCCTAGTTGTTACTAAATAATAAATCAGACATTGTAGTGAGTGTTAACAAGGTCATTATGAAATGTTAAGATAATGGTAATAAGCTGTACTTACGCAAGAATTACCTGCTTAACTTATAGTTCTTCATGTGTAATAATTGAGTAATTGTAGTGGTAAAAACGCAGTAATGTAATAGAATAGATTTCCCTCATCTATTCCTCTGTAACAATACGTGTCTATAGGTGGGCCTACATGTGAACCACAAGATGATACCACCCCGCTGCAGTCTGTTTTAAAAAGACAGAAAATCACATTATTAACATTAATATAGTTATATATCAGTATTATTTATTTACACCGCTTTTTACACTTTGTACAAAATAAAACACTATTGATAAAATGTCTACATGGTGCTGTGTACCCTCTGCTATAAGCAGTGTGTAGATAACACCCACACTAAAATCTCATGTGGAAAGTCAGTGTGTAGCAGCAGCTTTGAAACAACAGATTGGGAGGTCCTCCGTGAGACAGGCGGCGAGGATGTTGACAGCCTCACAAACTGCACCACAGACTACATAAACTTCAGTGTGGAGAACACTAAGACAGTACAGTGTTTCTCCAATAACAAGCCCTGCGTTACCTCAGACCTGAAGGCTCTTCTGAATGAGAAGAAGTCTCTTTAGATCAGGAAACAAGAAGGAAATGAGGAGGATACAGAAGGAATCGAGAAGGAAAATCAGGGAGCGCAAGAACCATTACACAAACACAATGGAAGGCCAGCTGCAGCAGAACAATGTGAGCGGAGTCTGGAGGGGCTTAAAATCATCTCAGAATTTAAAGAATCCAACAGGCAGCCTGAAGGAGATCTACAATGGGCGAAAGCCTTCTTCAACAGATTTGACCTGGCATCTGCCCCTTCTAACAAGCCCACCCCTCTGCTTTCAATGCCCATCACACAGCCCAGCTCTTCTTAGCCCCTCACTAGAGAATAAGTGAGGAGGGAGCTGAGCAAGATGAAGGTGGGCAGGGCAGGTGGTCCAGACAACATCAATCCTGGACTCCTGAGACACTGTGCAGGCCAGCTGTGTGGGATAGAGAAAAGGACATTTTCAACCTAAACCTGAGACAGGAGAGAGTGCTGGTGCTGTGAAAGACGTGGAAGACATCATGTGTAGTACGTATTCCAGAGACAGCACACCCCAGTGATCTAAATGGCGCTAACCCCTCACCTGATGGAGCCTTTAGAAAGACTTGTTCTCACCTATCTTCATTCACTGGTGGGATCAGCTATGGATCCTCGGTAGTTTGCCCACCAGCCAAGCACTGGAGTGGAGGATGCAATCATCTACCTTCTCCACAGATCCTTTGCTCATCTTGAAAAGGCAGGAGGCACTGTTAGAACCATGTTCTTTGATCTATCTAGTGCTTTCAACACTTTTCAACCCACTCTACTGAAGAGCAGGCTGAAGAGCGCAGAGGTGGACCACCATCTCATCACCTGGATTATGGACTATCTCACAACTGCCTACAGTATGTAAGCGTTAAGGACTGTGTATCAGACACAATGCTCTGAGGACAGGACACCACAGGGCACAGTTCTGGTCCTATTCCTCTTCAAGTCAAGTCAAGTGGCTTGTATTGTCATTACAGCTCTGTACAAGTACACAGTGAAATGAAATGACGTTTTTACCAGAAGGAGCCACATGGAACAAAACGAGAACATTAAACAATACAGAACAGGACAGACTGCAGAAAGTGCAACGTGCAATAAATAAGATAAATAAGACTCAGTTCTGGACAGAGGTATAAGTGTAAGGTGTATAAGTGTGGAATGTATAAAGAAGATAAATAGGATGGAGACAGATTTAAAATGCTAGGGGTCGTGGTTGTGGGGGCTTTAGTTCAGTCACTGTTGTTTAAAAGTCTGACTGCTTGTGGGACAAAGCTGTTGCAGAGCCGTGCACTGACAGCATGGATGCTCCTGTACCTTCTGCCAGATGGCAGCAGTGAAGAAAGTCCGTGTGAGGGATGAGTGGGGTCCTTCACAATGCTGAGGGCCTTACGGGTGCAGCGTGTGGTGTGAATGTCTGTGACAGAGGGGAGAGAGACCCCTATGGTCTTCTCAGCTGTCCTCACTATTCGCTGTAGGGTCTTGCGGTCTGAGACATTGCAATTCCCAAACCAGGCGATGATGCAGCTGCTCAGGATGCTCTCCACAGTCCCTCTGTAGAACATGGTGAGGATGGGAGGAGGAAGATGAGCTCTCCTCAGTCTCCGCAGGAAGTAGAGGCACTGCTGGGCTTTCTTGGCTAAGGGGCTGGAGTTGAGGGACCACGTGAGGTTCTCTGTGATGTGGACGCCGAGGAACTTTGTGCTCTGGACGATTTCCACAGCAGAGCCATTGATGTTCAGGGGGGCGTGGTCGTCTCGCACTCTTCTGAAGTCAACAACCATCTCTTTAGTTTTGTCAACATTCAGAGGCAGGTTGTTGGTTCTGCACCAGTCCGTTAGCTGCTGCACCTCCTCTCTGTATGCTGTCTCGTTGTTCTTGGTGATGAGGCCCACAAATGACGTATCATCTGCGAACTTCACGATGTGGTTTGTATTGTGCTTCGCAGCACAGTCGTGATTCAGCAGAGTGAACAGCAGTGGGCTTAACACACAGCCCTGGGGGGCACCAGTACTTAGTGTGGTGGTACTGGAGATGTTGTTGCCTATCTTGACTGATTGTGGTCTATCAGTCAGGAAATCCAGGACCCAGTTGCAGAGGGAGGTGTTCAGGCCCAGCACGCCTAGTTTTCCAATCAGGTGCTGAGGGATGATGGTGTTGAATGCTGAACTGAAGTCTATGAACAGCATTCTGACGTAGGTGTCTTTATTGTCCAGGTGGGTGAGAGCTAGGTGGAGTGTGGTGGTGATGGCATCGTCTGTAGAACGGTTGGGACGATACGCAAACTGCAGTGGGTCCAGAGATGGGGGGAGCTTTCCTTTAATGTGCCTCATGACAACCCTCTTGAAGCACTTCATGATGATAGGAGTGAGTGCAACGGGACGGTAGTCGTTGAGGCAGGACACAGTGGACTTCTTTGGCACAGGGATGATGGTGGTGGTTTTGAAGCATGTTGGGACGACTGCAGTGCTCAGAGAGATGTTGAAGATGTCCGTAAAAACATCTGCTAGCTGATCGGCACATTCTCTGAGCACTCTGCCAGGAATGCCGTCTGGTCCAGCTTTACGGGGGTTCACTCTGAGCAGAGTTTTCCTCACGTCAGCGGTGGACAAGCACAGTGCCTGTTTGGTTGGAAGAGGTGTGGTCTTCCTCGCTGTTCATTCAAACTGAGCATAAAAGTAGTTCAGCGCATCGGGAAGGGAGGCGTCACTATCACATGTAGGTGATATTGTTTTGTAGTTGGTGACAGCCTGGATGCCCCGCCACATGCGCCGTGTATCTGCAGTGTCTTGAAAATGACTGTGGATTTTCTTTGCGTAGGTGCGCTTTGCCTCTCTGATGGCCTGGGAGAACTTGGCTCTGGCTGTTCTGAGGCCAGCTTTATCCCCTGACCTGAACACCTTGTCACGAGTTCTCAGCAGCACGCGCACCTCTGCAGTCATCCATGGTTTCTGGTTGGGGTGGGTTGTGATGACCTTGGAGACAGTAACATCGTCAATGCACTTGCTGATGTAGCCAGTCACTGACTCTGTATACTCCTCTAGGTTGATGGAATCACCAGACGTTGCAGCTTCTCTGAACATCTCCTAATCAGTGTACTCAAAACAGTCCTGAAGAGCAGAGACAGCACCTGGGGGCCAGGTCTTCACCTGCTTCCTGTCCGTTTTTGCACGTCTGATGAGGGGTCTATATGCTGGAATGAGCATTACAGAGACGTGGTCAGAGAAGCCGTAGTGGGGGCGGGCTCAGCTCGGAACGCGCCGGGGATGTTTGTAAACGCCATGTCCAGCACGTTCGCACCCCGCGTTGCAAAATCCACATACTGGTGGAATTTAGGGAGCAGCAGTTTGAGATTTGAGTGATTGAAATCTCCAGCAACAATAAACAGTCCGTCAGGGTGTGTGTTTTGGAGGTCGCTGATAGCGCTGTACAGTTTCTTCAGAGCAGCGTTAGCATTAGCGCTAGGAGCTAGGTACACTGCTACTATGTACACGGTCGTCAGCTCCCTGGGTAAATAAAAAGGTCTGGCTCTGACAATAGCAAACTCCACCAGCGGTGAGCAGTGACTAGCACAGCGTTCTTGCACCATTCCGTGTTGATGTAGACACACATTCCTTCACATTGAGCTTTGCCACAAAGTTCAGGGTCCCTATCTGCCCGGAAGCAGAGCAGGCCTTCGAGCTGGACGGCAGAGCCCGGAGTGGAGTTAGTCAGCCATGTCACTGTGAAAATGAAAACACAACAGTCTCTGTACTCACACTGGGTAGCCCGCTGGATTCAGAGATAGTCCAGTTTATTATCCAAAGAGCAGACGTTCGAGAGCAGCACGGATGGCACCGCCAGGGGTTAGCTGCTAGCCTAGCGCGCACCCCCGCTCGCTTGCCCCGCTTCTGCCTCCTCTCACACCGCTTCCGACACACGCCGATCCGGCCAGCAGACTCACACAGCGCCGTGGATTAGCAAGCTTAGCACGCGCAGCTCTTCCTGCAGACCATTCGGGAGAAGGGTTTGTGGCTGGTCTCTCAGTTGTAGCAGGCCCTGGCGATGGTAGATGGTGGCAGACTTCACCCACAACACCACACCCTGCCATCTACAGAAATTCTCTGGTGACTCTACCATTGTTGTGTACATTTTGGATGGCAATGAAAGGGAGTACAGAAAAGTAACAAAGTTTTATGAACTGGTGCCAGCAGAACTTCCTCCACATCAACACTGGCAAAACCAAAGAGCTAGTGGTAGATCTCCACAGGACTAAGTTCTCTTCACCCACTCTGGTGAACATGCAGGAAAGGGGCATTGAGAGAGTCAGAACCTACAAGTACCTGGGTGTTCATCTGAACAATAAACTCTACTGGTCAGACAACACACATGCTCTGTATAAGAAAGGCCAGAGCAGACTCCACCTGCTGAGGAGGCTAGGGTCATTCCAGATACAGGGTCTGCTCACTATGGTACCTCAATAGTGAGGCAGACATTCATTATAGTAACACACTATATGGACCCATTTCCATCTATATATGTGACTCTACTATTGTCCAGTATTTCCTGCTGTTCCTCATCACCTGTATGTCACCTGTATACACCTTGTACTGACCGCCAACATCACTATACTTTTCATACTCTGACGGCCTGCACCATCAGTATTTAGGTGACCGCCAAGATTATCAGTATTTATGTATGATAGAGCATGGTATAAGAGAACATAACTGTGCAACATCTACAATATCTGTGTAATAGTTTATCTGGAAAACCATATAATGGATGGAAAAATAAACTTGTTGCCCTTAAGATCACTTTGGAAAATATACGTTCCATTCTGTTTTGTGTGTGTGTGTGTGTGTGTGTTTGTGTGTGTGTGTGTGTGTGTGTGTGTTTGCAAACATAACGCAGGTGTCTTTTTTGAATTCATGCACAATGTAATTTTCATTCCTCAAGCACATCTATTAACAGAAAATTGCCAGAAATGCCTGGAGCAATTTTTTTAAACAGTATATTTTTTTATATTTTTATTCTTTTATTTTTTTGTAAGGCTCTATAACTACAGGAAAGCTGTTCAGTTATGGCTACAATTTTTAGCATAGAGCATTCCACTCTGAAAACAGGAGTGCAGCATCTTACTGCTGAACTGGAGTAGCCACATGTTAAGCTCAAAACTAAGTTGAGGAATCCAACGATAAAGTACATACTTAATTTTTTTAGTTAAGTGCCAAAATAGTGCATGTAGGAATTAATCTAGAATTACCAGTGGGTGATGCCAAAAAGACCTATGGGTTGTTAATTCAGCACAAATGCTCACAGGTAATCTATAAGCTCCGCCCTCTTCTATGTACTGTTTTCTACAGTTGTGTAATGCTCTTTACTGAGGTTGATGGTGAATCCTTTGAAATTTGGTTCCCTCAATAGCACCAAGGTTCTACATAGCCTGAATGGAACCAGTATTAAAACAAGGGTTCTTTTGGTCAAAATGGCTACAATTGAAGGAATAATGTACTTAACAGTATAACACATTTTCTATGTAATGAAAATTGAATTACTTTTTTTATTTGCTCTCTGCAGGCTGTATGACTGTAAAATATCAAAGGAAGGCTGTGCTGCACTGGCTTCAGCTCTGAAATCAAACCCTTCACACCTGATAGAGTTGGATCTGAGTAAGAATGAAGTGGGAGATGCAGGAGTGAAGGAACTCTCTGATCTGTTAAATCATTTTGGCAAACTGGAAATACTGAAGTAAGTAATATAATACACAACATTTTGGTCATTTCCTCATTTATTAAACCTGTAATATGTAACATGATAAAATGGCTCTGTGGGTTACTCTACAACAATCTCCCCCCACAAAATACTGGAATTAACTGAAGCAGAATTTAATTTAAAAAATCAGTGTTTGGTTTGACTCAGGTTTCTTTACAATGATTGTGATGGGGATTAGATGTCTCAGTGTTTACAATACAGCTATTTTGATGGGTTTTGATCTAAAAATAATTAATTTTCTTTAGGGACTATTTTGGCACCTTGAATGTATGCCTACATTAAAAATAAATATATATGGTAGATGTGAAATCCTTAATTATCTGTTTCAAATCTATTATCATATAAAACAAACACTAAAGTATCAGGCATTCTGTGTGCTACCTTTCTGTGATTAAGCCTTTAGCAGTAACCGTGTTGAATATCTGTGTTGAGTATGTGTTGTGAAAACAGCTGAAAACTCGTGGTATTTAAATGGTAGCTCTTTAGCAGTTAACAGAAATTGCCGAATAATACATTTTCATGTGATGGTTTTGTTTTCAGACTCAGGAAATGTTGCATCACAGAAAAAGGATATTCAGCTCTGGCTTCAGCTCTGGAATCAAGCAGCTCTTCACACCAGCTAGAGCTGGATCTCACAGAGAATGATCCTGGAGATACAGGGGTGAAGAAGATCACTGATCCCAAATGTAAACTAAAGACACTGAGGCGAGTATGAATTTTATGAATGTATGTTTTTGTTGTATCTTGGCAACATATATATGGATACCTTGTTTGCGTTAGAATGTATTTTGGTAGGAGATTTGGTCAAATATGTAATTAAGCAAAAATAATTAAAAAAATGAAATTTTTTTTTGCTATATTTTGGGGGTGCATGGGAGCATTTGTGAAGTAGTTTGGAAACTCCTGCTGATTTTGATTAAAATTGTAATTCATCTGCGCCTTTTGGTCACATGCCGCCTCAAGGCACACTAACCCTGACATCACTGCCCTTAAGCTTGAGTTGCTGGCTTCACTGAGGTAAGATATTGCTGATATTTTTAAGAAGGAACTCCAGGATACTCTCAGGGATGCTTTGTGTACCATCAAGCGTGACCTGCAATCGATGATGGTGAATGATAAAGCTGGTACCAATGTTACCATGTCTAAGCTAAAAGGTATAGTCGGAGAGATGGAGCACTCACTCGCCGAGTGCTCAGATGATATCGCTGCGATGAAAACTACTATCAAGTGTCTCACAGCTAACGTAGCCAAACCGGAAAATAAATGTGAAGACTTGGAGTCCAGATCACAGCGTAACAACATTTAGGATAGTAGGAGGATAGTAGGAGTGGGTCCTAACACCTGTACCGCTACTGCTGGGAGACAAAAGACCGGTTGGAAGACCAAACACCAAGAAAGAACACAGGGGACTACAGGAAGTATAAGGCAACAAAGACTAACAAGGAACACCTAGGGAGGGGAGGAGTTACAAACCAAGGACAGGTGAGTTGATTGGCCAGAGGACTAAGAAGGAGGAGCCAAAAACTAAAACAAACAGAAGCACATGGAACAGGACAATAAGGAGCTCATGGACATGCCAAGACAGAAAGTGAAAGCCAGAGAAGACAAACATGAGCAAGACAAGGCAGGATGTGACACCTGACCACACTGTCAAGACTGTTCGGGCTCGGGCTGCATTAACCGAGGTCAGACTTCGTGGCATTGACAGTTCTCTGTATTCGACAGTTTGCGATTTCGCATCATATCATATAACGATGTCGAGAAGGACTTCGTTTCAGCGGAGGAAGCCAGCGACAATGTCAAAACCTTGTTTTCTAAGTGAGCTCTAATAGCTTTCAGATCTGGGTTCTATTATTACTTACAGTCTGTGGGCTCACCAGCCTTAATTCTCTCCCTGTGCAGTATTGAGTGGTTTTCTGGTTTGTTACACTAATTAGGTAATGTTGCTGTTGTTTGTTTATAGCAGGCAGTTTTTCCCTCAATCTTAAAGGATACTCATAACTATTAAGACTATACCATATTTTGTATTTCTGTACTTCAGATCAGATCAGCACTACCTCAATTTATGCTTTTTGCATCTATTGGTGCAGGACTTAGGGCCTCCTGTTATTTGTTAATTTGTATAGACATTTTTTTCTACAAATGGCAGCACTTCATTTTCTATTTCACTCATTTAGAGGTACTACCCAATTGAATGTGTTCTTGTTTTTGTTGTACCTTTTATATTGCAGAAATAACCAGTAATGTGTGTGTTGGTCAGGGAGAGTTACACTTTAGATCACTGTTACACCGTGTTAAAGGGTGCATATCGCTCTGTCTCCCATGCTGCTCTGGGCCAGTCAGACCATTCCTTGGTCCATCTTCTTTCAACCGACAGACAGAAGCTCATCGTCAGTACTGTCAAGAAGTGGACCAGTGAGGCTAAAGAAAGGCTTCAGGACTGCATGGAACTGACAGACTGGTGTGTGTTTGACAATGCTTCAAACAACCTGGAAAAATACATTGACACTAACATCCTATGTCAGCTTCTGTGAGGACATCAGTGTTCCCACAGCTTAAAACATTCTACTACAGGTTTGAAAAGCCCAGAACCACACACATATACAGCTCCAATTCACACTCCTCTGACACTCAAAGTGAAGGAAGCACTTGCCCAGATGGAGTATCACTCTCCTGCCCGAGGAACTGCGCAGACCAGCTTCCACCTGTCTTCACATAGACCTTCAACAGGTCACTGGAGCTGTGTGCTGTATCATCTTGCTTCCAATGCTCCACAAAAACACCCATCCTCAAAAAGGCAACCATTACTGGACTGAATGACTACAGACCTGTCGCACTGACCTCTGTAGTCATGGAAACCATTGAGAGGGTGGTTCTCAGTTACATGAAGGACATCGCTAACCCCCTGCTGGACCCCCTGCAGTTTGCATACCGGGTCTGTGGACGACACAGTAATTATGAGCCTTCATCACATCCTTCAGCACCTCGACCATCCAAACACTTATCCAGGAATTCTATTATTGGACTTCAGCCTTCAATCCTATCATCCCAGGACAGCTACGCAGCTGTGCCTCCTGACTGGCAGAAAGAAGCAGGTGAGGTTGGGAAAATTAATCTCAGGAACCAAAACAGGAGCTCCTCAAGGTTGTGTTTTGTCCCCATGGCTCTTTTCACTGTATACGAACGAGGACCCCTCCGTCAAAATCCTGAAGTTTGCAGATGATACGATCATTGTCTTAGTCATTGGTCTCATACAGATGGACAGTTGATCAGGTAGTCCTCTGGAGCAACCAGAATAACCTGGAGCTGAACACAACAAAAACAGTGGAGATGACAGTGGACTTCAGAAGAAGCCCCTAGCCCTTCCAGCAACTCACCATCCTGGATAAAACTGTGATGGCTGTGGAGTTCTTAAAGTTCCTGGGTAAAACAATCACCAAGGACCTGAAGTGGGAGTGCAACATCAGCTCCATTGTTTCCTCACTTCCTGTTCTGCTATACTGCACTTTAATTTATCTTATTTATCTGTTTATCTGTTTATAAACAGTGTCACACATCACCCCTCCCTCTGTACCGACTGTCTCAGTCTGGTGTTTCTTTTTTGCACTGCACTTTATAAGTCTTAATCTGTCTCTACATCTGGACTGATGCACTCTGCCCTTATACAGTACATATACACTTACACTTACACGTAAAGTAAGGTTGTGTGTGAGTGTGTGTGTGTGTGTGCATGTGAGTGTGTGTGTGTGTGCATGTGAGTGTGTGTGTGTGTGTGTGTGTGTGTGTGTTGGTACTGTGTGAAATGTTGTCACTCTATGTGCACTGTGAGTTAATGTAACCAAAGACAAATTCCTTCTATGTGTGAACATATTGGGCAAATAAGGCTTGATTCTGATTCTGATTCTGATGAGCTGAGTGGAGGCGTTGGTGGGGGTTGTTCCTTGTTATTACACTGTAGTCTGTAATTAAATTTCTTTTAAAATGAATCCCTGAGGGTTAGCCTGCTCACTATTAGTGACAGCCACTACTTGATAACCAAACTGTGTTTGGAACCAGACAGTCCACCAAAATGTTAACAGTCTTCTGTCTAAATTATAGAAGTAATGGTTGTTGTGTTAATACCCAAAGTTGTGTCCTTCTACAGGCTGTTGAAAAGTCCTGATGCAGTAGAAGCCTGTAAGTTTCTAACTGAGACTGAAGGAATAAACCCCTTACTACAGAGAGAGCTGGATCTGAGCGGGAAAATACAAGCAGACTTGAGAGTGAAGCAGCTCTCCGCTCTTCTGGAGGATTCACACTGCAGACTGCAGGAACTAAGGTTTGTAGTTTTGTTTTTTTTGAGTACGTTTTGTAACATCTTTTTTTTTAGTACTGCAGCACATATTGTTGTTGCATTATGATGTAGTATTATGTATAGGCTAGCTTGAATAAAAGTGTGTCTAATTTGGATTAAAATTCCTGCTGACTTTACTATTATTTTTGTCTAATATATTCAGAAATGTTTCTCGTATTATTACACAGTTTAGGAGCTACAGTAGAACAGAAGAAATCTGCTGACTTTGCTGCAGCAATCCTCAGAGTTTCCAAAAAAGTTGCCCTCACTGAGTCAAGTAGTCTAGACAGGCCTTAACAGATCAGTAGGATATGTTGGAACAGACATGAAGCTAGTGTTAGTTCCATAACAGCCGAGTAATATACTTTCTATACTTTCTGTAATATAATTTTTTCTAACATATTATAGTAGTATAATCTCGTTTTTTGTATTAATAATTATATATATATATATATATATATATATATATATATATATATATATATATATATATATATATATATATATATATATATATATATATATATATATATATATATAAATTAATTATACTACTACTAATAATAATTATACTTATAATTATACTTTTGGGGGAAGTCGTGTGCTGGAGGTTAGGGAACCAGCCTTCTAAATGGAGGGTTTCTCGTTTGATTGCCTGACAGTAACGACTGAAGTGCCCTTAAACAAGACACCAAACCCCTAACTGCTCCCCAGGTGCTATGGATAGGACTGCCCACCACTCTGGGCAAGTGTGCTCACTGCCCCCTAGTGCGTGTGTGTGTGTTCACTAGAGCATTTGTATGTGGATGTTTCACTTGCGGAAGACAAATTTCTCTCTGTGTCACTACAAATGGCACAAACTGACCCTAAACTCTCCACTCAGAGAATGACTGGCCTCACCTAAAAAAAAATCAATTGTAGATTTTGGTTGCACTGAATTCCAACTTGCTACAATTTATCACCTGTGATTTTTAGTTTTAACTAGGCTTTTAAAATGTGAGTCATTTGGAGAACTTAAGTATATACTTACTTCCGTCAAGTATGTTATTTTTTGTTTTACTACAATGAAACACATGGCTGCATAATTGTTGTTTAATATGCATATTGTTTAATAGGCTGATGTGTAGAAACATTGGGAATACATTTTTCTGATAAATTATTATGTTGACACATCATCCACTAAAGAAAATGGTTTTACATTTGAATAGAAGTAGTAAGATAGTAAGCAGCTATTTTGACTTTGGAAAAACGTTGGGTGCTTTGAGCTGAACATGAGTTCTGTGCTAAGTGCATTTAGAATTTGTGTGATTTTGTGTGGGACTACAAACTGTCAAATAATTATTTAGACAAAATCTGACACACTGATAAGTGAGAAGTAGACTCCCAGTATTAGGAAATACACATTATAAAGTTCTCCCCCCAGTGTTCTGTGCTTTGAGAAGGAAAATCCTATAAATGTACATAAAAAAAGAGACAATCAGTGAGAATAGCACAAAATACTCTTTTATATATTGTTTTGCATTGACAATACTACTTAATATTTCCCTCTTAAGTATAATACTCAAGTGTCTAATGCACAGCATAATTTGTAATCTATCTAAGAGTACAGATTGATATATTATTCCAAGCAGGCAGGTATAGACATTGTTTCTTAAATGTTTGTCAAATGTCAAATCGAATCAAATCACTTTATTGTCACATCACATTTTTACAGGTGTGAAGGTGAGTGAAAAACTTAGGTGCGTAGTCCCTTACAGTACTTCAGTACAAACATATAAATTAGACAATAAATATATACAATACTAATCACAAAATCACTAATTTACAGCCCCCCACTATGTATAAAAGTTAGCAATAAAAACTATTGACTATATAGCCAGATGCCACCCCCTTACAAATTACCATATAGCACTATGGCTATAGGCCTGAGGTAGAAGAGAGATGCTGGCGTATATACAGGGCATAGAACATATTATATTATATATGTAGCTTATACATACACTACAGATTATACATCGTGCTAGATGGAACGCATAACAGTCAGGTCAGTTCTATGTAGGGTCGGATGGCTAAATATGCCGACATGTAAAGTTTGAAGAGTGATGATTGATCCATGGAGATCATGTGTTTTAGATGGGTTTATGGGTGGTGAGAGTGTGGCTTGAATCAGGCGCAGTCCATTATTACCGGTGCATCAGCACTACTATTCTTGGCAGGGCGGCCTCTGCAAGATGTTCCCTGGTACTGTATATACTTCGGAACCTCCTCCCACTTGGCAGCTGTGAGAACAGACAGTGGCTTGGGTGGGTGGAGTCCTTAACCCTAATCTCTAACCAGCTTCTCAAAGCACTTGCTTATGATGGAGGTCAGAGCAACTGGGCGCCAGTCATTTAAGGTGGTGATCCTGGCTGTCTTTGGAACTGGCACAATGGTGGCCAGTTTGAAACATGCTGGCACAACTGACAGAGAGAGAGAGAGGTTGAAGATGTCTGTAAACACTCCTGCTAGCTGATGTGCACATACTTTAAGAATTCGTCCAGGTATGCCATCTGGTCCTGGTGCCTTGCGGATGTTGACACGCTTGAAAGCTTTGCACACGTCAGCCACGGAGACAGAGTGGGGGGCTGAAGCAGGTGGGGGGCTTGTTTGATTTGGTTTGGATTTACATTGGACATCAATCACCTGTTGCCTTGAATCAGTGTGTCAGTGCTAAGTCTAGGATCTGGGCATTAATTGGGTACATTTTCAGTTTGTTTTACATTTACGGTAATTATATTCTGTACAGCTGATAAGCATTTCTCATCTTTTTGTATCTGCAGACTAAATGGCAATGGAATTAAAGAGGAAAGCTGTGCGACTCTGGTCTCAGCTCTGCATTCAAATCCTTCATATCTAAGAAAACTGGATTTGTGTGGGAATAAACTGGGAAAATCTGGAATGGAGAAGCTTGGTACTCTGTTGGAGAATCCTAAATGTGAACTTGAGAAACTTGGGTGAGATATGTCCAGAAATATATACTCCTTCTGACATACAGAAATACAAGCAAAAATATTAATAATTCTTTCATGTGTTTGGTTGCATAAAACACCTTAAGCTGAATTTTCCTTGTAATTTACCCATAAGTATTTTCTATGATTAAGTGTTTTAAATCATCTCTTAAGGTATTGCGTAAGGGATTCCTTAAGTGAAATCGTGATAAACACACAGAAAAAATGAAATGTTGTTAACAACCATGCAATAATCCAAAATATGTCTTAGTTAATTACACAAAATTAATTAATTTTATTTTATTAGACTGTGTGAGGAGCTTTACTCTGACAAAAACACATGTGTAAATCATTATATTTATTTGCCGTGAGTGTATTAAAATGTTTATAAAGCTAAAGTGCAAGATATTGTTTAGTGTGTTCAAAAGCTGCTCCCATGTAACAGTGTTCAGTAAAAGAAGCCTCTTTGTTTAGTCATGGAAACAGTGGATCTAAACTGTCACTGCAGTAAATCCCTCACTGTTTTCCATTAGTTAGGTGAAATGTCTAAGGGATTTTATGCGTCATTCCTAAGTGAATCCCTTGGGTAAGGGAAACCCCTACACTTTATATTTACAGGGAGAAATATAAGGTGTTTTACGCTACCCTGGTCTTTAAATCAGTTGGAATGTGATCATTTAGATTTCTCTGTTTTTCTGTGTGATTGTTTTTTTTTTTTTACAGAGAACATTAAATCTGATTGACCAAATGTAATTCACCATAAATAACCGAAGTAATACCCATCAATGCTATGTAAATAAATTTGGTTGCATGAGACTAACCTCTATTCATGTGACAGGCTCAGTGACTGCAGTATACCAGAGGAAGGCTGGGCTGCTATGGTATCAGCTGTGGAGAAAAATCCTACACATCTGAAAGAACTGGATCTGAACAACAATAAAATAGAAGGTTCTGGACTCGACCTGCTCTCTACATTACTTAAAAATCCCAACTGTGTTCTAGACACACTGAAGTAAGTTATGTCCTTTACTTAAACTCTCCTGCTAAATGCTCCTAAACCTATTCTTATGACTTTTTATTGTTTATGACTAACCCTAACCCTAGATACATTTTGCATTCAATACATATTTATTATGAATTACAGTAATTACACGCATCTTAAGAATCAGAAGAAAACAGGGAGAACTACTGGAGAAAAATGACTGACTTGTAGGAACTACGCTAATAAAATAGTTAATGCAAATATCATTATTACATTTAATTGCTGTACCACTGCATAGACACTGTGGTTACCCTGAAATGAAGGCTTGCTGTAAAGAGCTATGTGTCTACACAATTATATTAGAATATTATGAATATATTTTGGCTCAGGATAAGACATCACAGATTCCACATAACAGGGCTTGCTGCATGTACAAATATGTAAGCACACAGTTGTAGTCAGAGTGCAAAACAACTGTCATGGCTAAAGGACATGATTTGGCCGATGGCCAAAAGGGCATGTTAATAGAGTACATAACAAAGAGAGGTAGTACCATGGAAACCTCTAACTTTGTGGAATGTTCTGTAGGCATCATAGTAAAGATGTAACAAGAATGGATTACTAGATCACCACTGAGTAAACACTGTTACATTTGGGCCTGCAAGCAGACAAACGGTTAAGGCATCAATATTAACAACGTCAGCATTGCCTTTAGCTTGCATGGGGTTACTGTGATTAGACACTGGAGGATTGGAAAAACATTCCCCTTTTCGATTAATCTAGGTTTGTGCTGCAGACAGAAGTAGACAGATGGTGGCCTATACACCACCAAACATATGAGAACTGCCTCCAAGAGACAACTGTGGGGCAAATGCAGGGTGGTAGTGACAGTGTACATGTTTGGGGGATATTTTCCTGGCATGACCTTTTACAACTACTACCACTGCAGTCTCTATATGCCAACGGGTACTTGCAGAGGCAATCCTAGTAGGCAAGGTAGTAGGTCATAATATTGTGATATGACTGTGTAAATGCTTCAGTAAAAGATTCTCACATCATATATGTATTTACAACATCACTGGGAATACAGAGTGTTCTTCATTTTCTTTTTTACTTTCAGGCTCAGTGACTGTCATATCACAGGGGACGGATATACTGCTCTAGCTTCAGCTCTGAAATCAAACACCTCATCAAACCTGATAGAACTGGATCTCAGAGGGAACAATCCTGGAGATAATGGAATGGAGCTGCTTGCTGATTTTCTTCAGGAAGCAAATTGTAAACTAACGAAACCGAGGTGAGCATATGATTTACAGGACTGAAAAAAATTGTGGTGAAGTTAGTGAAGAGCTTTTTACAACATTACTAAGAAAATGTGTGTAATCTCACTCTGCATAAAAGTCTTTTTAACATGATGATATTTCTATCTGTGCAGGTTGTTGAAAAGTTCTGAGGCAGAGGAAAGCCGTGTTTTCTTCACTGACGTTTATAGGGAATAAACCCGTACTGACAGACAGAGCTGGATCTGAAAGGGAAAATACAAGGAGATTCACAAGTCAGGCAGCTTTCTCTTCTGCTGGGGGATCCACACTGCAGACTGCAGAAACTTAAGTTAGTGATTTTGACTTTGTTTAACTAACAGTTTTTCAGGTAGATGCTAAAATATTTACTTACTATCTGTAGATTTATCAAGGATTGGCAGATTGTCAACTAAAATAAACAAATTTTCAAGTCTTTCAGATTGCTGTATAACAGGGGAAGGATATGCTGATCTGGCTTCAGCTCTGGAATTAAATGCCTCATCACACCTGAGAGAGCTGGATCTCAGAGGGAATGATCCTGGAGATAAAGGAGTGGCTCAGCTAACTAAATTACGTAATGGTCCACAATATAAACTGGAGTCACTGAGGTAAGCAGTTCCTTAAAGAGGAAATCCATCACTAGTTCATTGTGTTAATATTAATCTGAACTATATGAATCTATTAGTTCTGCAACACAAAATCCAATATAGTAATGATCAAATATAATTTCTTTTATATAACATTAAAAATGCAGCTGCTCCACTGGAAGTGAAAATATCAGATGTCATTGAGCTGCATGGCTGAATGACACTTAAATGTTTACTAAGCTTCTCTCTCTCTGTGAACTAGTGAAAGGCCTATCCTGTTGGATGGTTGGATGGGATAAATAGGAGGAAGTAACTGTTTATTAATAAAGATTTCTTTATCTCTGCAGACTGCTGAAAAGTGATGATGCAGTACAAGCCCATGCTTTCCTCTCTGAGCATCTAAAACAAGATCCCTTACTTCTAAATGAGCTGAATTTGAGGAATAAAAAACTAGACTCTACACAAATGAAACAGCTCTCTGCTCTACTGGTGGACTCACACTGCAAAGCAAAGACACTCGGGTAAATATTTTCTGGTTATTTCATTTAATGCAGGCCAACACGCATATCCTGCAAGTCTGTACAGCGTTCTTTAGCTTCCATGGGATATGGGAGCAGACGACCTAACAGAGAGCCTCTGTTAACGCCATCACACTGGACACAGCACCTTACCTCTGCTCATGAGGCTGCTAACTGGACCCTAGAGGACTGGCAGGTGACATTTGTTTAAGGTTGATGGTGGGGTCTGTCTGTGGTTCAGACCCCATGAAGTCATGTCCCCCTGTTGTCCACAATGCGTTGCGTAGGCTAGTGTTGGTTTCATACTGGTGTAGCATGTCAGAAAAAGCTTGCTCCATGGTACAGTGATCATACTCAATCTCTAAAACAGACTGTCAGAAAACTAGAGCGTAAATGGCACCTGACCAAACTTGAAGTATTCCAGTTCGCCTGAAAGCACAGCTTTATAGACTGTAGAAGAGCGTGCTCAGACTCTTTTCCTTTCTGATTAAAAATAACAAAAATAATCCAAGGTTATTCTTAACACAATCAAAAAATTAACTAAGAATTAATCTGCTACCGAACCCCAGATACCATCAGCAAAAAGTAGCAATGATTTTAGGGATTTCTTCATCAAGTCTAGTCTAAGAACCTATATTATTTATCTTATATATGCCACCACCAGGTACCATTATCAGAACACGTAGAATAAATTTCCACTGCCATGCAGACGATACAAAATTGTATGTTCAGCCAGACCAGATGTTACAATGCAACTTAAAAAGATGGAGGACTGTGTAAAGGACATAAAAGACTGGATGGCTAGTAACTTCCTCCTATTTAACTTAAAGAAGTTCTTATTTTGGTCACAAAACTGCTAGAAACAAGCTGTTGGCGTTATCAGTTAATCTTAACTGCTTCTCAGTTGCACCAGGTACATCTGTAAAAAGAAGCGTTGGTGTCCGGGGGATTGATCCGGAATCTGGACTTTCCGATTAACACAGGTTACTTAAATGAACCGAAACCGATTTCTTACCATTTTACTGAATATTGCAAAACTAAGACGTGTCCTGTCCCCACAGGATGCAGAAAAGCTAGTTCAGGCCTTTATTACTTCAAGGCTGGATTACAGTAACGCCCTGCTTTCTGGTTGTTCCAGCAAAAGCCTTAACAGTGGGTCCAGAACGCTGCAGTCCTCATGATAACTGGAGAACCTGACCATATCAGCCCAGTCTTATCCACCTTACACCGGCTGTCAGTTAAATTCCACAGAGTATAAAATTCTCCTTCTGACATAAATTTCTAAACGGCCTCGCTCCTCAGTACCTCAGAGAACTTCTCATACCATGAACCGACACATGAACTCGGATTGCAAGGTGCAGACCAGCTATCAGTACCCAAAAATAATGAAGTTACGACGGGGCGTAGTCTCTTCCTACAAAGCAACCCACACCCAAGCTTCCAGCTTACCTTCCAGTCTGGACTTTTCAAGTTTGGCCGCAAAACTTACCAGTTCAGTTGAACCTTTGGTAAGTAGCTTTCCTGCTAGATAGAAGCTGCAGATCTGCAGGTGCCTGGACAGAGAGCATTATGGTTACTTTTTAAGACTCGGTTCCTCTTGATGTTCTTCTTTTCCTTGCCACTGTTGCCTTTGGGTTGCTTATTTGGGGCTTTGACCTGGATTCTTTGTAAAGCTGCTTTGTGACAACATCTGTTGTCTGTTCACTGCTTGGTGTCCGTTTGCAACTCTCTATGGACTTTTCCTAACTCCACAAAGATGGAATATTCCAGTAGGATAATTCACCATGCCATCAGGCCCAAGTTGCTCACACAACAAGAATTGTGGAGCATTCTGGAGAGTCTATTCATGGCATTCCACTGTCCTGCCTGAACTAATTCACTATAGTTTGCTATGATCATACTGGCCATTGCTCAAGCTCACTCACAAGATAATGCCCCACAGCTTATACAGGTGTGGGTGTTCCCAAGTTGTCCCCTGAGGTAACACCACTGCATAGTCAATTTACTTGTTGCTATCCCATGACTTTTAGCATGTCACTGTATTATGTCTACATCTGTACTGTGTACTTTGTTGTATACAAAGTTAGTTCATCTGATGTGTTAACAGAGGGTAACATTCCCCGAACTATACAACATTATCAGGAGTCATTAATCACATACAGTAAAACAGCACGGCCTCAGATCAGAGTCAGAGTCTTAAATGTATGGTTTTACTTTCAGGCTTAAATGTGAACTAACAGAAGACAGCTGTGAACATCTGGCCACAGCTCTTATTTCAGAGGATTCCAAACTGACTGAGCTGAACCTGAGTAACAGTAAACTAGGGGGTTCCAGTGGCATAGATCTTCCCACTGCGCGGATGATCCAACTGGTAAATTGGAAATTCTCAGGTAAGCTTAATCTTCTGTAATAGTTGTTTTTTGATTGTTAAACATAATAACAAGTATGTAACTGAAACGTCCAAGCCATTTATGAAAAATCCTGTGTTCGTCTGAATGGAGTAATGATGTTATCCACTTATACTTACTGGAACACTATCAAAGTGGGAAGGTTTGATATATGACGATGTTTGGTAGATGTTTAATTATATATCAGAAGTAAATACGTATTAGTTCTAAAACCCCATTAGCCTGTCTAACATTACATAATGTGTCATTATGATAAAAATGGATTAATGGTAGTCATGGATACAGTTGTAATTTCAACAGTGTTTCACCATTACTAATAATGTTTAGATCAAGACGAGGCTTAACCTCCTGAGACCCCAGAGTCCTCATATGAGGACATTACATTTCTGCTTCTCTGCACCATGATACTTTTTAAAACATTCAGCCTTTAGCCTCATATGAGGACATAGGTTTTTGCCAAAACAACTTCCTGTACAAAGACAATGTTTAGTTTTTATAGTTGTTAGGTGCTGCTAATCACAAATAGCTAGGAGAAATTAAAATTGCACACCAAGCAAGTCCAGCTCTCAGGAGGTTAATCTGGGTCTAAGAGAATATGAAACATTTAATTAAACAATAATTGTATAAAAATATGTTTTTATAATAATAATAATTCCTTAATGTTAACTCTGTCCAGGCTTTCAGACTGTAGTGTAGGTGAAGATGGATATGATGCTCTGGCTTCAGCTCTGAATTCAAATTCCTCATCACAGGGGGGAAACTGAGCGCCTGGATCTCACAGAGGGAATCAGTCCTGGGCTGCGGAGTTGCAGCGATCTTACCCATCCTACAAAATCTTAAACCAGAAAATAAGGTGAACAGTTTAGAAATGACACTTCAGAACACACGGTAAAGCTCAGCAGAAACACTGACTTCTGTATTGAGCTGTGATCACAATTATCACATCTGTATTCAAAATGGCTAGCTGTGGATAACACTCCATAGGAGCCCAACGAGGACCCAAATGTTTTAAGCTTAGTATTAAAGCTAAAATTTCAGAATTAGTTAAATTACAGACTATGTAAAAGTTTTGCTTGTACTCATGAAGTACTGTAGTGTT
>JAMWET010001229.1:145000-281001 GCA_024036415.1 Prochilodus magdalenae | reverse complement strand
GTTTTTAGAGCGTAACTAATATAATATAATATAATATAATATAATATAATATAATATAATATAATATAATATAATATTTACTGGATTATTAAATAATTGTTTTGGAACCAGTGCAATGATAGTAATCTTTCTTGTTTTTTTGGTGACATATATATAGATATTTTTTAATATATATATATATATATATATATAGTATAAACTGCTTTTATTTTGGCATATATATATATATATATATATATATATATATACTGGATATGACATGTAACACGATTGAGCACGATTCACCTACTCTTCAAGGGAAAATTTTACTGGATGTCCGGTATTAAGCATTACTATAGGTTACGTTGTGTGAGATGTTTTGGATATACCACAGTACAATACAAAAACGTGCAAATAATTATATAGTACATAATACTATGATTCGGCATTTATTTTATTTAGAGACTCTTACTTTGAAGTTCAGGGAGAGCAGCGCGAGGCTTCGGTTGACAGCCAATCAGGCTGAACTTATCTTAACGCCCTGATAGTGTCTTCCCTCCATGTGTAGGGCAAGGTTGGAGCAGAGACCGTCTTTAATAAAATCCCTTGGTTTATATGGTCGCGATGTGTCCTATTAACCTAAAACCCACCCCCCCCCCAAAACCACCTTTACTCTGCTCTCAGCTTTGGCTCCGCTGTTTTTCCAGCATCTCAGCAGGTTCTGTACATACTTGTCCTGGTTTTTACGTGCCTAAATGATCTTTTTAACAGCTTTTTGAAAGGTTTTTACCGTTCCGCCTTAAGTGGTGCGGGAGGTGCCAGAATGTAGGTGCTGCGCCATTTAAGGTGGGCCGGGAAACTTCACAGAAGAGGCAGGCGAACGAGAAGCTATGAGCTTCTAGCGTTTGGCAGTTTACAGATGGAACATGTTGGGAAACAGCTGGAGTGCTTATACATGTAAACTAATCTGTCCATTTGTTTCGAGATGCTCGATGTTGATTGTAAATATTCATCTTCTCTGCCATCTCATTACCTACTTGCTAGGCTAGATTGTTGTCTGTAGTTCTGCGGTTAAAGGTTAAAGGTCCCCCCCCCCCCCCGGTGAATTAGCCGTTATACTGTAACTCGCATTTAAGGCCAGTTGTTATTCAACTGAGCAAAGCTAAGTTTGTTGCAAAACAGAATTATTTTATTTGTACCTAAAAATCTCATTCTGCTAAGGAGCCGCAAGGGGGCAGTACAACAGCCGCATGTGGAGATAGAGGCTCAATCTTAATGAGCAACCCTGCTTCATTTCTAGTGCACTAAGTAGGCCATGAAACAGATGAATTAGCACTTCTGCTCACAAATAGTGTAGTATATATCTCTATATATGTTTAGCTAATGCTTAATAATTCCTCTGATAGGTGTTGGGTGTAATAAGAAGTTCTGCTGCGGTTCTAAACGGTTCTGACCTAATACTTCGATAGTTTAATTAACCTGGTACATCTACTAAAGCTTATTATTATTATTACTATTATTACTATTATTATTATTATTATTATTATTATTATTATTATACTATAACACATTGCACTAGAGTAACTACAGTTACAGGACACTCCCCCTTCTCTGCTCGTGTCTCAGCCTGTCCCTAACTGCAGGTCTCGGTTTCAGGTACGGGGCTGTAATGGCTGGAACGGCGCGGCACAAAACCGGGATGATGGCGCAAAATGCCAAAAAGCAGCTGTCGGAGTGCATCAGGACCCGTGGAGCGGCTGCGGGCTGCCAGTGTCTAGCCCGAGGATCCGCAGGAATTAAGGGTGCTGGGGGCAGGTAAAGCCCCCCATACCGCTCTTTAGGGCAGCTTAGGATGGGTTTTGTAATGAAACAGCAGCCATACCTGTAGACATGACAGGCAGCACCAAACTTCTCTTAAACCGCGTTTTCTTTGAAGGGTTGGCCCACTAGCCTTAAATCTTAAAATCCAGAAACAACACGAGCAGAAATATAAAACAAATTGATTATCATAAAGGGTTATGATCATTATATTAAAATATCAAGCTGCTCATAGCCACGCCCAGACAGAGTAGATCCGATTCTGCACCCTGTTTTATCATATTTATTTCTTATAATGATAAAGATCTGTCTGATTTGGGCGTGGCTATGAGCAGCTTGATTGACAGCTCTCGGTCCAACACCCCTATACTGCTTCAGAGTACTCAGGCAGAACTTAAAATCGTAATCAGCTTTTATGTGGCACCAACTGAAGGGAAAAAGTCACAGGACGCAAGGAGGTGACTAATAAACAGATTAAGGCCACATGTGAATTGAAGTTTGGCTGCATGGATAAAGGAATAAAACAGACGAGGGGCATCTACAGACAGCTAGCTTGCCAACTTTTGGTTATGCCTGGCTTAGACAGAGTTTAGCTTAAGTTAAATTCCTAACTGGTTTAAGAAATTTCATGAAGATGTGTTATCCAAGACTGGGAGTGCATCAGTTTTACATGGGGAGGAGAAAAAGAAAAATATGGTGAAATGTAAGAGATATTGTTCTAGGCCCATTGGGAGAGTGCTGTTTATAAGCACATACATTTACATAATATGGCATTTAGCTGGCGCTCGTATTTAAAGCGACCTTTACACGGTTAATCGGATGTTAATATACATATCCTGTCCATGTGTATTTGTGTCCATAAGAAACAAGATTAAAACTTTAGTGTAAAAAAAAAACCAAACTTCCTGGAGCTTTAGGTTGCTGCTGCCTAGGAAAGCCTAGTCCTGGGTGACACCTACAACCCCTTGTGCTCAGCTAGCACCCCTAATTGACCTAATGAACAACCTTCTTTGTGTGCAGGGTCAAGTGTGGTAGGACAGGGAGAACACACAAAAAGCTAGGGTAGCTAAACTGATGATAGCTTCTCAAAAAAAAAAGACAAAGCTGCTACGGATTAGATTAAATGGGACAACGAGGCTCCACCTTAGATTCATTGTTTCCTTACACCACGTTTTAACCTCTGGTCCGCCTGCTGTTAAATGATTTAATAGAGCCTTCAGGATCATGGAAAGACGACAACTCGCCGCAGCTTGGACATCAAGAGTTCTATCAAGGGCCTGAACGACTACGGCGTTGTCATGGACAAACAGGAGGCCATGCACTTTTCAGGTCTTTGACAAGGATAGCAGTGGACAGATCGACTTTGAGACGTAGTTTTTCTCCGCACGCTCAGGGTAAATGCACTAGTGACGAGGTTTGAAAGCTTCTGTTTCGGTTCGTATTTTTGTTGTACTTGAGGGATGCTAATTTATCTGCTTGTAATCGCAGCCCACCCATGTCCAACGCGAGAGGAAGGAGGTGATAGAATACAGGCTTTTAGAAAGCTGGATAAGACTGGTGATGGTGTCCATCACAGTTGAAGATCTGAGGGGAGTGTACAATGTCAAAAATCACCCCAAATATCAGAACGGGGGAATGGACTGAGGATCAAGTGTTCCGTAAATTTTTGACCAGCTTCGATTCTCCCGATGACAAGGATGGAAAGGTATGCCAGTAGGTCAGAGCAGCAGCTTTTCTACGTAATGCATATCATGTGTGTTTAATTCAGTGTGGGCTGTTTTGGAAAAAAGGCAAATGTATTTACATTTCACACACTGATTCAGTTTGTGAAGGAAAATGATTGCACTGATGACTTTATGCCATTTGTTTATTCCACTGCTCTTTGTACTTTTGTGGAATATGAAATGAAACATAACAGTTATGCGCTTCCACCAAAGAGCTTTGTTAATCACTCCCTGTTTTTATGCTCAGGTCACAAAAGAAGAGTTTTTGAATTACTACGCCGGTGTGAGTGCGTCCATTGACCACCGACGTCTACTTTTATAGTAATGGATGAAAAATGCCTGGAAACTTTAACTAACATCTTCAAACATTTTCCCCAGGGTAAAGAGCTAAGATACTTCATCCTCCGTAATCCACCCAATCAAAGGAATGCAATCAAGTTCCTGCGCCTGATTCCATCCATTCAGATTCTCTGCGGCTTGAAAATGATCTCGAAACAACATTGCACAAAAAACAATACGGCACAAAGCAACATCTTAGCAGCTGCTTCAGATTATAGGACGCTTCACCATTTCCAAGTCAAGAATCAGTGCGACAGACTGTTTTTGATCTCTGTCAGCACTGGAGAGTTCATAGAGAGGTCAAGAGAGACCATAGGACTGTTTTGGAAATTCCTGACCTTTTAATACATTCAAAGGTTTCTTAAATATCAGGCTGGAGAGCACTGAGAGTTACATGCAGGTCCATGATGAGCCTTTAATATAACATGGGTGGCTTTTGATATAACAGCTTCGTTGTAGACAAATTTAAAGTCTCAGATATATTTACAGTGGTGGGGAAAATATTTACTTTGAAAGTAGGTCGATGTAACCAGATGTTTTACCATTCATCGTCAAATTTACACACAAAAAAATGTAAAGAGCAGCAAGCATTTTCAAATGATATCAACACAACCAGAGAAAAAAAGAGAGAGAGAAGGTTTCGTTCCAACAGCAGCATCCTGTGAATGTGTACGACCAAACCTGATCTCCAAACCTTTCTGTGAGGGAGCTTTTAGAGATATCAGATGCTTCAGATGTCTTGCTCCCATCGCCACCACTGTGAAGAATTCTGACTTATTTCTAGGAACTTGTACCAAAACACGCACTGAATTAATTTGTTTATTAAAAATGACAAAATCCCCCCTTTTACGGGATGCTGTTTACTGAATTACGAGGTGGCGCATTAGCAATATTGTGCTGTCACCTAGTCATCTGTATCTGTAATGCAGCCAGGCATGGGAACATTTAAAACTAGAGAAAGACTTTAATCTGTGCTTCTAGTTCCTTATTGCTCACACAGTAAGGGCAACCTGGAACAGAGAATCTGAACCTTCAATTGGGGAGTTTTGGGCCCGATCGTGGTGTGTTCAAATGGTGCTATGAGGGTTAACAACATCTGTTTTCGCAGTGACTAATGTAAATTCTAAAATAGTTTACCCTCACAGACTCTGAAATCACCGACCTCAACGGCTTTGGATCCACTGTCCTGTTTTTATCTCTCCTTTTAAAAATCAATCAATCAATAAATACATTCCTATCACATCACTGTATTTCTCACTGCAGGCAAACAATAGCATTAGAGGTTCCCGTCTGCTCCAAAATCATCTCTGTTATCTACAAGTAGCAGGTTGATGTGGTGAGCCAGCTAGAGTGAGACTGCATCTCTGTATGATTAAATGAAAGGTGTCTTGCACCTGCTTGGATCCTGAAATGAGAAATACAAATTTAGCATGTCGCAGCCAGAGATTCTCATTAGCAAGTTCTCATAAAGGTGGCTTCTCTTTCTCTCTGGGTTTGGGGGAGGTTCCATCCTTTCTGTTTCACTCTTTCCACTTCCCCCGTTTGTTGTATATAAAGCTAAATGGAAACATTTAACATCACGTGTGGTAAATATTCTCATCCATCTCCTGTCCGTAGGTCACAAAAAGAAGAGAATTTATCAACTACTACAGTGGAGTCAGTGCTTCCATCGACATGTGACGTGTATTTTATTCTCATGATGAAGAATGGCATGGAAACTATTGAGTTTCTCATTCCAGTAACTTCTTCCTTTGTACACTATGTATTTTTTAAAATACTAATTATGTGAATATTTTCTTTCCTAAAACACTTTTGAACATTTCCCAATATTTTTGCTCTTGATTTCCACATTAAATGGCAGCTCCTGAAATGTGCAGGCCTTTCCCAAGCTGGTAAAACAAGCAGGAACGAAGACTAGCGCATGTCTACACCTGACCATATGAGTCCTGACATGGGTAGTCACCGTGTTACACATTTTCTGTATCATCCTTTTCTTTTAAACAGAAAGCAAATATTTGCAGCCTCTGGGACACGAAAAAGATCCACCGATTATGGCTCCCCGCTGGCAGGGTGCAGGGCTGCATTACACAGCATTATTTAATATCTTGAATCTGTATGTTTCAGTGATGTCTAAAAAAACAGAAATATTGCCATGCTATTTTTACCTTTTTTAATCACTCATTCGTCATAGTAAACATATTAACGGTCTATAGTGGATTAATAAAAAAACTATAAGTGTATAGACATAGATAAATAATGAGAAAATCTTAAAGGGCCCACCATATCATTTTTATGATAGCGAGATCAGGTTTTATTTTGTAATAGTGGAGTCTAATTTCAACTTCCTAAAGTTTATTCAGTCCATATTAAACAGCCCATAATGAAAAATGGCCCACCTCATTTGCATGTATAAGCCTATTCTGCAGGACAGCAGTTTTAGCCCCAACCCATTCATTCTGAACCATCGGTGTGTTTCAGCAGCAGAGACTGCTTCTTGGAAAACACAATGGAAAACAGAGGCAGCCAATTAGAACAGAACTCATTTGCATACTTAACACGTGACGGCACAACAAAGGCTTCGAAGGGATTTACAGAGGCTGGAAAAATCAAAAATGTTGTTGCCTAAAACCAACTCATAAAAAATGTAGGATATGGGCCCTTTAGATAGATCATCACAAAGAAACATAAAGATTACATTGGTAGAGAATTGTTAAGTTTGGTCTTGATGTGCAAAATCGGTTAACTCATTTCATTAAATGTGTTGTACAAAAAGTGTAAAATGCTGCGTGATAATAACATTATTGTGTGTGAGAGGATCAGAACAAGAAACTAAATTAAAAGTGATGCTAAATAAAGCAGGGGTTAACAAAACTGAGTATTATGTTTAAAAACCATATCTGACCTCCTGACTGATGTAAACCCTTTACAGCAAACCGTCTAAACAGAAAATGCCTTATAGAAACTTGTATTGTAAAAATAGATCATTATAAAAATGAATGTGCTGGTTATAGGGGGGCTATCCTATTGTCTGATCAAAACAAAAATAACAAAGGAGAAATACTTGTCTGTTGTCGTGTCAGCTCACTATACCTGTATGAACACTGGTTAAATTAAGTCTTAGCAGCATTATATGTGATACTGTATGTTGTTTGGCAGTGATGCACACATTCACAGCAGCCTAGCAGAGTACGCGTTGTTGGTGGAGGGGACCAAAAATACTTATTGCAATCATTTTGTGCTACTTTATGACTCTGAATTTTTGATCCCTACAATTCATTTGAGTACAGTCACAAACGTTTGTGGTTTTGTCAGGCTGCAGGAAAGCTCGAAATGCCCATTGGTTTTACCGTTTAATGTGATCTAATCAATGTATAAAAGTGGAATCCACTTTTTTTGCAAAGCCTTTCCAGCCACCAGATTCGCACACATGATGGATTCGTTTACACAATCATTTGAAGTTCAATGCTCAAGTCCGTTGAAACATTCAGAGATATTTCTTAGCAGCAAATAATAATGGATTGTTATACCCTGAAACTGTTGCCTAGCACGCTTTCCATTGCTCCTGTGTAGGCCTGTAGGTAAGGTGGGTGTTTATTGACCGCCGTGAGTTCCATCAGTAAACTCGCTTGTGATTGTGCACTTATGCTTGTGATTCCAATATTAATCCCTGAGGAGGAGAGCAGTCCTCCACGAGAAATGACAAAACGATCCATTTTGAGGCCATTCCATGAGATGTAACTGTTGTGCAATTTTGGGGGATCGGCCTCACTGACTTGTTTATAGAGGCTGGACATGGGTCACATTAAGTTTCATTCCTTACAATCTTCTTTGGGAGAGTCACCGCTATTCCGACCTGTCACCCTCGTTCTAGTCTTCCTCGGGCTCTGATCCAGCAACTTAATCTTCAGGTTGGGGACATCCCCTCCTCGAGTCATGCTTGTCTTCTCCATCCTGCGTCTCGCCCAGAGCAATTCAGACTTGAGAGCATTTTGAACCCCACAGCTTTCCAATTTGGCAAGATCCTGTGGGGTGTCTTCATGGACTTCGTCAAAGCAGAATCCCTTTCCATCCAAAATGAGCTTGCTTCTCTTCGGCATTAATCTATCCGGTTGATGATGAACGTCGTTGAAGATTTATGGGGCTGAAACTGGGACAGGTGGATACTGCAACAAAAGTGGTTTTATTTTTCTAAGAAGCGTATTTCTACTTATGGATTTCTTGCTGCATGCAGGTAGACCACGTTGTAGGTAAAGTTTTTTAAAGTGAATTACCCTCTTTTTCTCTGTGTATTTGGGCCAAGGGTGGCCTTCGGGTTTGGACTGTTTGGAGAAAATGTAAGGCTTGTATACTATAGGGAAACACACGTGCATGTTAAATGTTGTTTGGACCAAGTTTCTGTTGTTATCATTGTTTTCCAACTAGGAGGGGAATGCCAGACTCACTATTTCCTTCATCGTAGGACCGCCAGGACAATGCAAAATCAACAGAACCGAAAGACGCTTTTTTGCCAAAGAATGATGACTGTGACCTGCCTGTCGTCAGCTGTATGGAGGCAATAAGCAGGTCTTAGCCAAACGACACGATCAAAAACGGCCTGCCTGACTGCAATATGGTTTCCCCTTAGCACACACAAGATGGATGGGAAGTTAACTCAGAGGCTCTTACCCACAGGAGAAACTCTTACCCACAAGGCTCCGTTTTTTTTTAAACCTGAAAAACTTTTCACCTGGCTCCACTCAGTCCAAACTGGCATCAAAGTATTCCACAGGTTGGGCTCTAAACACCGTTACATGGTAGATGGTCCACTCTTTCTCAGCCTGTCTTCCACCTATGGTCACTGGTGGGACGTTACAGAATTGTGTGTTTAAAGACACACGATGTGTGGTGTCAGAAGCCATATCAGAATCCCAAAACACTTTGTCTTTATTATGCAATTATGGAGCCAATATGAAGAAAATACATGATAAGTGGTACCATTTTATCTCTGTGACACTCTGTCCCCAGATTTCCACTTCGAAGCCGGCCTTTTCAAACATAGGTACATTGCCTTGTATATTAATTGGATATTAGCGCCAGCATCAGAGTCGTACGTGGCCACTGTTGCACCTCGGGGGGATTTAGGGTGGGGATTTTAACTGCAACAGCACGGATGATACGATAACAGCTTTGTCGGTAATGTTGTCACACAGCAACTAAAACACTTGGACAGATTACAGGACTCATAACCAAATACCTATGTTCACCAAAAATTAATCTGATGTTTATGTATGGGCTGGCCTTTGCAGTAGACCACAGATTATACTGTTGTATAATTTGAAGATGCTATGAAAAACGACTCTGTCCGTCCTCCAGCGTGCCATTAATGCATGTAGGTGAACCACACTGAAACCAGAAAAACAAGCTTATGCCTTCATCATTTTGACTTTTGGCAAACAGAGGTACCATTCAGACTACATCCATTATGATCATTTATCGGCTGATTGATAGCAGAAAAGAAAACACCTTTTGGGGGAAGTACCAAAGTGTTGCATATTCACAATTTTCAAGTGCCGTCCTCCAGGACACATGTCAGGTTATTCTTTTCAAGGGAGATCATGGACGAGCAGAAAAAACTTGGCTCCCTTCGTGTCATCTGTTAGGAGATCATAGAGACTGAACAAAACAAAAAAATTTTTGCGATTACCATTTCACAATACCTTTTGATTTCACCTGTAGTGATTAAAATTCTAGAATTAAAAAATGCTAGATTTAAAACTTTCTAACACACTAGAAAATCCATAAATAGTTATAGCAACGCAAAACATTTGGCGTTTCACTATTTGATGATGACCATAAAAAGCCAATACAAAAAAGAATAACGCCATGCACTAATCCATCAGCGAAAGCAGCGAGGAGAGGAGACAACAGAGGAGCCAGAATACAGAGCTGAGGAACTTTTCCTGTGTGCAAAAGTGTATATGACAAACTCTGTACTGCCTAGCTGTAATCTTTGCAGCACCTACAACATCTTCAGTATAAAAGTTAAAATAAGATATTTACCTATCATCTCCACTTTCAGAATGAGCCAGGAAAGGGACAACAGTGTTATGGAATATCCATTAAAGCCATGAGGGTGCCATTTAGTCAGCTTGTGATAATCAAAGGCCCAGACTTAGAAAAAAATCCACTGCTGCATTGCACTGTGTTCACACCGCGTCAAGTCAACAAGCAAAGAGGGCTGGCAAGTAACCCACGCTGAGGCTTTAAGTATTTATACCACAGTGACAAAGGAAGAGCGAGACAGAGAGAGAGAGAGAGCGGGAGGTGAGAGAGACAGTAGGACTGAAATAGCATACCAATATTTTTTCATTGCCCGGTGCTGAAAATAAATAATTAAAAAAGGAGAAGAGAGGAAGGGAGTGAAAGTTTAAAAACACCAAAGCTCACAACCACCTTGAAGCTCTCGTGAGCAGTCGACAACAAATTGCAAGAAACCAGATAAGACAAGACCAACCAGACAAGCGTAGAGAGCAGACAGAAATGGTTTTAAACCACAAACAAAAGAATACTCAGGGCAAAAACAAGCAATGAAGGAAATGAAAACTGAGCTGCGACAACACAGACTCTCACAGTACATTTATATGAGGAATGCTGATGGAAACGAGGCCAAAACTTATGCAATATTCAGGCTTGCATCATTTTGCTTTTATTAGAGAACGGCTGATACGGCACTGTCTGGCCAAGAGATTTGGTTTTTGTCCCTCTATTTCGATGTGTTAGTGGCAGTTTAGTGCAGTTTTAGTTACTTGCTCAAAAGTGTTCAGCTCATAAAAACAGTTTTGTGCATTTAACACCGTCTTCTTCATTTCACAACAAAACATGCCGTTTCACCAGGGTGCCACATTTTTGCACCCGATGCTGCTGTTTTGAAGTGCAGTAAGAAGCTCCTGAACTTCTACGAATGGATGAATATCATGTCAAATGTTGCATTTTCAGTTCAATTCAAAACACGTCACCTAAAATCAGAATTTCAGCACATAAAGCAAGCGAGCTTATAGCGTGTCTTTCTAGGCCATACCTTGTCTTCAATCTCTGTTTTGCAAGCAGATTATGTGCAGAAAGTCTGAAGCAAAAGTGAAATAAAAAAAAATTATCTCCCCTCAGCACACCTCCAATCTTGAAAAACAAAACAACAAGTGGTAAGCGAGTCCAGCCCACTTCCTGTCACCTCGTTTTGTGTTAATTGGGGTTACATCAGAATGAGGGCCAGCGTTACAGCAGAGTATGTACACACAGCCTTACTGTGCACCCTATATCAATCTTCGAAGAAACAGTCAAGCGAGGACAACAAAAACACTCATCGTGTGGACACTGGGTTAAACTGATTATGAAACGCATTCCTCCATACTGTAGCGATGGGCCTTTCGTGTTTTAATACTGCCTCAATTTGGATCAAATTCCTGCCAGCTACAGTCCTTGCTGTTTGCTTTTAGGCTTGTGTCGCAGGCATCCCCACTCGCCTGGCATACCCTTCTACCCATTCCCAAGAGTAAGAGACGGAAACCAAGATGGCCTAATGCTGGCCAAACTTAGAACTGGGTTACTGTAGTTCTGTAAAAATTGTTTGACATGAAGACATGAGCTGCACTTCAGATCGACTCAAGTGCCATTACACTGCATTAAGGAGCCAAAACGAAGACACGGTTTTTCATATTGGATCAAGTTGGCGGCTGTGGATGAGTCAGTGGCCAACTGAATTAAGCGTAGCCAGAAGACATGAGGGCATTAAGACTTGTACAGAGTCTGAAGATGCCTGTGAGTTACCTTACTGTGTACCTGGCACACTTCCTGTATCAAAACATACGCAGAGCGCAGCTTGCTGCGCTCACTCCCAACAACCGAAGGTCCTAGGATTGGATCTGTTCTGAAAAATCAGGCATTGCCTTTAATAATGTGCAACATGTTAGAAGCTCCACTTGTAAAATGACTAAAGGAAGTCTGCTATCGGACAGACGACAAGCCCTGACACAACAAAGCCCATCGTAGTTGGGAATCTGCCTTGACAGTTAGTAGTAGCTTTGATATGATGTTGTGCGGACGGCTGGACGATGCTCATTCTCATCAAGAAAATCCCAGTGATAAATTCGTGTGGTCTTTCAGATAAGGCAACAAGCACCCTGTAAAGGCCCGGTGATTGTCCCTGGTGTCGTTTCATGTGGGGTTACTTATCATGCATAGAATGCCCTTTCAGGAAGCCAAACTTCATCTAGCGTTTTCTATTAACGCTACACCAGGCACGTGGCAGATGATACACTGAGACTTTTAACGAATTGCTATCACTGGGTTACAGTAGGCTGACTGATACCTAGAAAACAGTTGATGGTATGCACTACCACCCCCACACTCTGGCCTTGTTATTACTGTCATGCTTTATTGACTAAAACACACAAGTGAGCTTCTCAGGAAAAGTCAGAGAAGCTGGGAAAGCTTGGTACACGTAGGGGGTTGGGGAAAGAGAGAGTGTGCAAGAGGTTTTAAGGGGAAGCGGGTTTTGCTGGGTGGAGGGTGGAGTGTAAACTGTGGGGTGTGTATGGTACCGAGGTTCTAGGAGTGCCGTTCCGCTTGGGCGGCCTGCTGTGGTTAAAGCTGCTCAGAAGGCGAGAAGAATGTGCGAAACCGGTGAAGGGAAAAGGGGCTGGGGAGCACCACTCCTCCTGCTTTGTTCTACCATGGCTTTGTCATCATCTTTTTTTTTTTTTTCTTCTGTTTTCAAAATGCAGTGGAACACATTCTTTCCCTCCGCCGTCTCGCGGTTACCAGCGCTGGTGCGGCTGCCAGATGGGCTAACGAAAACTCTATTGGTCTTGACGCGATTGAAAAAGTTGTGGCAGCGGAGGCCTAGGGTTGATCTATCTTGGCAGAGAACATAAGGCCTCATATACAGGATGAGAGCGTGTGAAACAAACCCCCTTGAAAACCACACTCCCATCGCTGGAGGCCCTTATATCACACCACCATCTCTCAACAACAGCTTTCAGCCGCTTTATCTGCACCCAGCACTCTTCTGTAATCTGCCATTCCAAAAACTATGAGATGTTTTTTTTATGTCTCTCACTCTCTCTTTCTCTTCTCTCTTCATCTTCTCTTTTCTTTAACTCTGGTTGCGGTCAAGCATCCTTTGAGCTCTTCTCTTTTCTAGGTCCTTAAGATGCTCCATTGTGAGAGGGCACAGCTAAGGATGCGCTAAATTACCCAGAACACTAAACTGCCTCAGTAGGGATATTTTGAGACACAAGCTGACTTGCATTGCACAAGTGAGGAACTGTGGACTAATACAACTTGGGCTTCTGTCCGAGGTAGTATTATCGCAAAACCTGACTCAAAGGCCGAGGGGGAATTTCTGGTCTAGTATGTGACAGATTAAACCAAGAACAACAGAGGCTTTGTTAAAGATGTGCTGGAAATGGACATTAGGATATCGTCGCCTGTCCAAAGAAAAAAAAGGATCTCCAAAATGTCAACTTTACAGTTAGAGGCCAAAAACATCATTTAACTTGAATGTAAGGTCAATGGAACCAAGACGTCTTTCCCAAACAGTTTCTTTTGGGCCATTTCTGTTTAGATAGACCATTCATCATGAGATTTCTTCACTCAGTGTAAAACAGCAGCTGATGTGGATAGAACGATGAATAAAAGTTAAAAATGGACAAAAGTGGAGATACATGTTTCTCAGTGAGACAAGTGACGGATTTATGATGGACCTTGTTTTATGGTGGCTCTTTTAGCAGCCCTCCTAGCATCAGACTGCTGCTGCTGCTGTTTCTACTTCTAATTAGACTGAAATCCACTGGTTCAGGTTGCTGCTCATAGTAAACAGTCCCTGATTTATCTAGCCCCCAATTCCAGAAGGTCATTTTAACCTTCGTTTAGCGAGTTTAGCTCACAAAAATTTAGCCTTTTAATAGCTAGTGTGCTAGCTAGAATTGCAGGCGCTAATATGGAGCCTGAATTCCCCTTGCAGCTCTATACTGGTCACCCACTATAATGATAAAGCTTTTCTCAAAAATTTTACATGGTTTCAGTCTCAAAAATAGCATTAATGAAGTTAGGCAAATGGTGTTGGTTGAGAAGGCACAGGTCTCAATCACAGTGCTCTAAATAAAACCTACAAGTTCCATGGGTTGGGGTCTTGGACTTCTGTGCAGGGACACTGGAGTTCCCTCCGCACCAAAAACTTCATTTGCATTATGTCTTGATATGGAGCTTCCTTTGGCGGTATGTTGGAAGCACCACACTGTGTGTTTTGTATGATGTACTACTTGTACATTAAGCCAGGAGTCACTGGAACTAAAAGGCCCAATCACTAAACAAATAGCTCCAGGACCCAGTAGACCTCCTCAATTTTAAACTTGTAGGCAGTGTATTACTGGACATTTCCAACAAAGCCGGATTCACTCATCAGACTGCCCAGTTAGGAATACTATGATTCATCAATGCAGAGAAGCCGGATTAGAGGTAGTATGAATCATCATAACGTATAGAGCATAATCACTACAAGCACTTTATACAGTCCCAAACTCCAACACCCTAAATTTCAAAAACAAATGTTTTACCTGGTTCCAAAATTTCCATAATGTGAAGAAATTGGCAGCTGCGCCAATGCCTAACAACAACAGTATGATGCTAATATTGCTTAGTAACTTTCCTACGTTCTACCTCAAGAGGGAATAGTGAGTCACTGTAGGGTATAGGGTAATTCAGTCCCACCATGAGAGGATGAAGAAGTAATCATCTATTATCCTGGTCTATAATAACAGGGAGCCAATTGAAAGGAACAGTAAACACATCGATCAGCTTTTAAAGCTCTTAGCAATAGCACCAGTATGTACCAGTATGTGGTGTTACCTCAGGGAATGGTTTGGATAAACCCACCCACCTGTATATATAAGTTGTAACTCGTTTTCTTGTGAGTGAGGCCTGAACAGCTGCCAGTGGTTTCATGGGCAAGGCGACTTGAATTATCAAAGTATCAAAGTCTGTTGGAATATGCCATCCATTGGTGGGGTTACATGAAGTCACTTAGATGCTAACACAAAGTTCTGTGCCACACACAAACCCTACCATCAAGCTACGGAAAACCACAGTTACCATGACTCCATGGACGACCAGGCCATATGATACCAGTCCTATAGGGTGGAACGAGGAATGTTAAAATGCCTACACACAAACCTATGGCAGGTATGGGACATTTCCAAAGCCGTTACCTGATCATAATCAAGATACACACTGCTGTCCATGACTTTTTGCTACGTCTGTTGTAAACAGAAGAAGAGGACAATGATGGACTCCAATAACAACAAAATAATCTGACCTGTGCCCTCAAAAATAATAATGGAGAGTTGATTTGCTGAGCAGCTTCACCTCTACCAGGTGCTGTATTATATTTCACAGAGAATACTGCAACGCCAGAGGTGCGTATAGATATGCGCACCATCTGCCTGAGAAAGTTTAGATCTCGCGATAGACTGTTGTGTGATGCGTCAGTTTCCCCGGCCCAGTCAAAAAGCGTGTGAGCCACCAAATTCAAAACAGAGACGACATCAGATTCCCACCCAACGTATAAACCAATCAATTGCCAGGTATAGCAAGTTGCTACCGCATGTAGGTGATGATGACAGGACGTGGGTTATGTAGGGTAAGGTCGTCAGTACGCTTGCCCTAAAGTAGCAACGTGAAACCAAAACTAACCGGATCAAACATGTACAGTATAACAAAAAGCACGAAACCTTGGTTCACACACTGTTCTCAGGACTTTCAGTGTGATGACACCTTAAAAAGTCACTGCAAGATTTATAGATATGGCAAACTTTATTTTAAAAAGCTGTCCCACATTTTCACATCACTACTAAAAACAAAGAGTTTTCGTTCATGAGAGGAGCTTTATTTTAGCTGTGCCCTGTTTTTTTTTGAGCAGGAAGTGAGACTGCTATCCCTATCCCTCATGACCACATGGTGAGCCATGTAGTGTTTTATAAGTAAACTGGGTCATAAAGTCACTAAGTCAAATTTTAAATTTTATCATAGTTTTTATTCAACTTTATATTACTGTTATATAAAACTGTATATTAGGATAAACAGAGAGATTTGTGCCTAGTCATTGTATATATTTATTGTCCCCCCAATGTGTATTTTTTGTATTTAAGTACTGATAAGGGACTCTACTTCCTGAGGAGGCTGGGGTCCTTTAACATTCTGTAGGAGGAAACTCCTGCAGATGTTCTATCAGACTGTGGTGTCAGCTGTTTCTTCTATGAGCTGTGGTGTGCTGGCGTGGAAGCATTAGATATGAGAGACGAGATGCATCTGGACAAGCTGGGTCAGGTGAGCAGGGTCAGTTGTTGGTGTTGGAGCTGGACTCGGTGGTGAACGGTGGCGGAGAGGAGGAGGACACTGCACAAACTCGTCTGTCCATTATGGATGATGATTTTGCCACCCCACTGCACACCATCATCATGGACACAGAAGGAGCAAGTTCAGTTGCGCAGCCAGGCTGCTTCGAGTCTACAGAGCTGCTCCACAGACAGACTCAGGAGATCAGATTTGTCCCGAGAGCCATCAGGCATGTGTTCAACTTATTCACCCGGTGGGGCTCTGGAAGTGGGCAGAGGAGCCTGCTAGAGGACCAAATTCTACACTTGTCTTATACTGCACTATTACACACTTTACCTGTATACTATACTGTGCATCTGCAACTTCTAGGACACTCTCAGACACTTTACTGTATTACTGTGCATCTATGAATGTTCTTGGACAATCTCAGACACTTTTTACTGTATTATACTGTAACTCTGCAATATCTGTGGACACTCTCAGACACTTTACTGTAATATCACTGATGCTACATCCTGAACTTACCCGACACTGTCTCAGACACTTTACTGTATATACTGTACATCTGGCAACTCCTGGACACTCTCAGACAACTTTACACACGACATATACTGTACATCTGAACTCGCTGCGACACTCTCATAGACACTTTACTGTAATATGTACGTACACCTGCACTCCTGGGACACTCTCAGACACTTTATGTATATACTAGTACATCTGCACTCCTGGGACACTCTCAGGACACTGTACTGTATATACTGTACATGTATCTATAATCTTCCTGGACACTACAGACACTGTACTGTATATACTGTACATCTGAAACTCCTGGACACTCTCAGACAACTGTACTGTATATACTGTACATCTGAACTCCTGGACACTCTCAGACACTGCCTTTACTGTATATAATGTACATCTTAACTCCTGGACACTCTCAGACACTTTACTGTATATACCTGTCTGAAACTCCTGGGACACTCTCAGAACTTACTCCTGTAGTATACTGTCTGCTCTGAACTCCTGGACACTCTCAGACACTTGCTACTGGTATATACTGTACATCTGCACTCCTGAACACTCTCTGGACACTTTACCGTATATACATGTACCTCTGAACTCCTGGAACTAGACACTTTACTGTATATACTGTACATCTGAACTCCTGGACACTCTCAGACACTTTACCGTATATACTGTACATCTGAACTCCTGGACACTCTCAGACACTGTACTGTATATACTGCACATCTGAACTCCTGGACACTCTCAGACACTTTACTGTATATACTGTACATCTGCACTCCTGGACACTCTCAGACACTGTACTGTATATACTGTACATCTTAACTCCTGGACACTCTCAGACACTTTACTGTATATACTGTACATCTGAACTCCTGGACACTCTCAGACACTTACTGTATATACTGTACCCCTGAATTCCTGGACACTCTCAGACACTTTACTGTATATACTGTACATCTGCACTCCTGGACACTCTCAGACACTTTACTGTATATACTGTACATCTGCACTCCTGGACACTCTCAGACACTGTACTGTATATACTGTACATCTGAACTCCTGGACACTCTCAGACACTTTACTGTATATACTGTACATCTGAACTCCTGGACACTCTCAGACACTTTACTGTATATACTGTACATCTGCACTCCTGGACACTCTCAGACACTTTACTGTATATACTGTACATCTGCACTCCTGGACACTCTCAGACACTTTACTGTATATACTGTACCCCTGAACTCCTGGACAGTCCCTTTAAATACCAATATATGCACATGTTTAATATGTTAATTCAGTCATGATCTGCTGATAACTCGGCCCCTTGCACATTCATTTCTTTTCTAGAGTGTACAGTTATATTTGTATTTTCCTGTTTATATTTCTTGCCTCTTTGCGAAGTGAGATATATTTATATTTATATATTTGTCGATAGTGATCTGTACTATGTATAGTTTATAGTTTATAGCTAACAGTTAATAATACTGCTGCCGGTATCTACCCATTTAGGTTTTTCATACTGCACAACCGTGTTTTATTTTTTAATTTGTGTTTGTATTTGTATCTGTGCTATTTTTGTGAAATCTACCTATCTGATTTTTAAAACATGGTTTTTGAAATGAACTATTCAAGCTGTGTTTGCTAGTCATATGTCCCATGCTCAAAATAAGCCACTGAAATAGTTCCAAAACATGCAGCTAGGTTTCTGTAGTGTTATGATTGTTTTAGTGGTGACACAATCTAATTTTCAGTCATTATAACAAAATGGACATAATTAATGTTGGATCGCTCGAAGGATGTTAGATTAAAGTCCAAATTGTTTTTTTTTCAGACAGCTTGATAGAATTATCCATACACCGCCTCCTGATTCTTACAGAACGGGGAAGCCTGTTCACATGCTGGACTTACAATAGATGGTGTTCTGACCTGTACTCTCTTGCCCCCTTCTCAATAATGCAAGAACATATTTACTGTCTCTTTGCACTGTGTTGGCATGTTTCTGCAACCACCTCCAAATTCAGTTATGACTCAGTCAACATGTGGTTGTAGTCCACATCTCAGTTTCTAATTATGTCAGTGGTTAGTCTCACGTTAGGTCTCCAAATTCAGGTCCCGAAGTGCTAACTAGCATGACAGCACGCTACTATGGTGTATGTACGGGATATAAATTCCTGATTGAGTTTCAGAAATGGAACCGTTCTTTTCCCAACCGGACTAAACAAGGAAGTAGGAGTATTATGACTTGCACAGTATTGTTTTACTGTTCCGGGTATTTGGAGGCCTACAAAACCCTAAAGGTTCCGCACTGGCATATACCCACCACAGTGTATGACATAAACCAGCAAAATATGCTCATATGTATAAGTCAGAAAGGCAGGCGGTTAATCTAAGACTACAGAGCTGAATGGAGGTGATAAGATGACAACTGAGAGAAGTCACTTGGTCTCATGCTAGCCACTGAATCAGATGTGGGAGCACAGACAGAAAGATGAAACGAAACAGAGAGGAAAAGGTCATAACAAGTGAGCAAGCGGGTCTCCTGCAGCGTGCAGACGGACTCTAGTCTTGCACTTCTGCAGCTCACACCTGCACAAAAAAAAAAACGGCAAAAAGCATGTGATGCAATAAAAATGTAGAGACTGAGACGGAGTTCTCTAGACCAAGTTCTTCAGACGAAGTGCTCACTAAGAGCAGGTATTGTTGCTTGCAGCGTTGTAGGTTTTGTTTACTCAGTCACTTTTGAAAGAGTTTGCAGAGCTACATCTGATGACTTCCTGTTAATTAGTCACCACAAACCGAGAAAAACATGAGCCAGAGTGTGTTTAAGCTCTCTCTGTCTGTGACCGTTACTACTGTGTGCTCGTGGATGGGAAGGAGCTTAGAGCTATGTTCACAAGGCCCCAGCGAGAAAGCCACAAACCGGAGGAAGAGAGAGAATGAAGGGAGTGAGGGGGGGGAGAGAGAAGGAAAGACATAAAGTTAGGTGAAGTGCATCTGTGTCTGCAAGCTGACCATGCTGCAGCAGTGTTGAGGTGTTCTTCATCGCAGCCCTGCAGTACCAAACACGTTTGTCAACACATGGTGCGAAACTTTAAAGAGGAAGTCCTCAGAATTCTTCTGCATTTCTGTATAAATGAGTCACTGAGTCACTGATTCAGACTGCTCTAATGAGATATAGTGCATTGCAGAAAAAACGTGCTGATTCATGTTTTTTTTATAGTGCTGATAAGCTGAACCAGGAGTCGGACTGTCTTCCACAGAAAGGATGTCATGTTATTCGCTATCCAAACCGATAGATGACGATAGATGTGTCATCTGACTCTTCATATGTAGTGTTGAAGATGGTAAAACACTAATTAAATTAAGTTCTAAGTCTAAGAAATTAAGGCCTAAGTCTTTTTAAGTTTTCTGTTCTGCCTTAGGCCATCATGCATGTAGCTTTTTCACTGACTGGATGAAAAAAAAAGATATAAAGCCAAAACATTTTGTCGAAAATGATCTTATCATATCACATCATATCAGCATTCTACATCAAACCACCCTAGGACTTTGTTTACTTGTAAAGACTTTAAATCCACCCCACTCCGTCAGTTTAATTAAAAATAAACTCAAAAAGGATCTTTAAGGTGCCATACAATGGGAAACTAAACGACTGTATAGTTATATTGGCATAGTTGAATAGGAAGAGTCTGGTAAATGAGCCTGTCATACCGTGAACCTGAAAGGTTGTTGCTTCCTCTAACCCTAACCCTAACCCAGCATTTACTAAAGAGGGGGGTCAAAATGAACCGATTCCAAAATCAAAAATTAAACATTTACATAACACTCTTGACTCACGACGCACCAGCTGCAGTTAGCTAAAGTAGTAGACATGCACCAGCTCACTTTCTAGCCCAGGCAAAAACAATGACAGATCGACTGCGATAAAAATGGCAGAGAAACCTATCACTCTATCGAGACTTATCATAGCCTTTCCCATGAACCGGACTGTCAAATCAAATCACTTTTTTTTTTTATTGTCACATCACATTTTTACAGGTGTGAAGGTGAGTGAAAAACTTAGGTGTGTGGTCCCTTACAGTACTTCAATACAAACATATACATTAGACAATAAATATATACGATACTAAGCACTAAAATCTCTGTTTACACTAATTTACATTTATGAATTAAAGTTATGAGCAAAAACTATGATATATGCAGATGTACACATTACCATATAGCACTATGGTAAGGCTGAGGTAGATGAGAGATGCAGGGTATATACAGGGCATAGAATATTATATTATATATGTATATACATACACTACAGATATACAGTGTGGATGGAAGATACAGTAGGTCAGTCTATATGTGCAGTATAATATGCTAATGTAAAGTACAGAGTGATGATTGTCCATGGAGATCATCGTTTACATGATTTTGGTGAGATGTGCTGAACCAGGTCCATATACCGGTGCATCAGCACTACTGGCTGTTCAGTAGCCTGATGACTCGGGGGGAAAGAAAGGCCATGGTCATGTTCATCTTTAAATGAGGGTGAAATGGGCTTTCTGTTTACCAGCTTCTTAATCAAGTTATCTGTTCCACTTTAATCATACACCTTGTGGCAGAAAGCGCCAGAATGTAACTAGACTGGTGAAACTGCTGAATAGCAAGCCAACTTCAACTCCCACATATTCAACAAGACCCTGGACAACTTGTAACAGTCATGCAACAGTCAAGTTATGCATAAAGTTATGACCATATGGCAGAAGCTTTACAAACTTTCACTCAAAGTCATTAGTTCTATCTGTACATTTCACTCTGGCCAGTATCTCATGCCTTGGACAGTACTGAGCGGCTTCGTTCAGCGTTTAACACTGAAGAGACTGAGAAGAGAGGAGCAGTTCCACCTTTATTAACATCACAACCCCTCCAGAAATAAGTGGCGGCCATGTTGGCTGCTCAAAGCAGATCATCTTAAACTGAAAGTGTCAAAATCGAAAGCAGGTAGCCAGTAGAGGTAACATTGGCTACTAGCAAGCTCCAAATTCACACAGCCAACTAGATAATATCTAGCTTCCTGTCTGTGTTTGTTTCAACATGTTGCTTCTGTGTGATCACCGTGGTGCCTCACTGTAAACCGGCCAATCAGAGCAGAGCTCATCAGATATATGCAATTAACTGCATATATTTTTATGCATGTTGTATGTTGCTGATGATGTTTTTTTTATAAATATATGTCTGTCCCACATTTATATGTCCCTCCTGTGACACTGACCACATGACGTAAACACTTTTTTTCAAAGCCAAACAAAAACCTACTTTCAAACCTTGGTTAACCAAAAGGCCTATGGAAACATATATGTGGGAAACCTAATGTAGGTAGCCTGGGCTCATAGAAACAGCAAAGTAAATATTAAATTACTAACCATATACAGTAGTGACTGCATGTTCCTACTGTAGCACTTCTTTCAGATTTTTTAAAGGATTTTATATTCATGTTCAATTCCATGTTAGACCTTGTGCAAATGCAGCTGTAAAAGTAAGAGACCAAAATGTTTTTGACTTTATCACAACAGCAACCTCACGTCACTGTAAGGGCAAATTCAGTTCAGATTATGTAGTTTTCTTTAATGCATTATTTATAACACTTTTTTACTTTGATCACTGAAGTCAGTGCTCTGACAATTTGGAGACACACAAGTGTCCTTAATGGTAGAAACAGGTGAGAGTGAGGTTATGGAGATGCATAAAATGTCATGCAAACAAGGGAGATACTCTTATAATGCCTCTCGGCTGATCACGTTTCGAGGTGGGAAATAACTGATGTAATTAAAATGGCTTTGCAGGTTTCGTTTCCAAGGCATCATTAGTAGCCGTAGCTAAGTCTTAGATTTAAGTCTTAGGTGTTTAAATCTGAATGTGTTGTATACGATTAAGAACAATAAATATATAACATATATAATATATAACAGATAATTGTTATCTTAGATCTGTTTATTTAAAAAATTCCTAATGACCTCCACAAGCCTGTTTTAGAACCATGCTCGCTGTGCGTTTCACCCCAGCCCCCCCTCGCCAGTCTCTCTGTAGGTCACTTGAGGTCATCTTACGGTGGGTAAGGGACATTGGAATAAGGTGGCGCTCATCGCGGTCAGTAGACTTGGCCCTCTGCCAGTCTGTAGCTGTGTTGTCCTGTGTGTTTGCTGCTTGACCTTGTTCTTATGAACCAGACGCTTACTGTATCTGCCAGTAAAGCTAGAACCCAACCTTCGGTTCCTCACTAAGAACTGTTGTACATGTTGTACATTGAGCTGGTACATGTGGATCAGACACAGCAGTGCTGCTGGAGTGTTTAAACACTGTGTCCACTCACTGTCCACGCTATTAGACACTCCTACCTTGTTGGTCCACCTTGCAGATGTAAAATCAGAGGCCAGTTCTCTGTCCAGCAGTGACACTGATGCTACTCCTGCATGTATTATAAATGCTTATTTATATAGTGGTCATTCACTATTAAGTTTACAAGGCAGCTAAAGCTGACATGACAGGCTTATGGAGATGTCATGTCACCTTTTGAACAGTATACTGTTACCAAAATTACTCATTACTATGCAGTGGTACAGGTTTATGGTTTTATGACTGTGACTCACAGTGAAAACTTTTTTTTTTAATAGACAGGGGCTGAAAATAGACTCCTCTCACTAAGCTGGTTCTCGCAAACACATTTCTGCTATCAGATCTAATACAAACGTAACCACAAACACATTTAAACATCCTAATAATAAAGACTATATGCATTTGTATATCCTATTTTCTTCTCATTAGTCTTTCAATGCATAATGGGGCTCAAAATGGACTTCCTATGTGCCAGCTTCTTAATCAAACGATCGGTTCCACCTTGAATCAACAGCTTTTACAGGTGCCAGAATGTAACTGCGACACCATTTAAGGCGGAATTTGAAATTCAGAAAACAAGCTGGTGAATAAGAAGCTAACTTTCCTTCAATGCTGCCAGTTTTCTCTGCACATTTCACTCAGATATATAAATCAATATAAATTTGAATTTATATACAGTGAGGAAAATAAGTGTTTGAACACCCTGCTACTTTGCAAGTTCTCCCACTTAGAAATCATAGAGGGGTCTAAAATGTTCATCTTAGGTGCATGTCCACTGTGAGAGACATAATCTAAAAAAGAAGCTGGTCAATGACCTGAAGAAAGCTGGCACCACTGTTTCCAAGGTTACTGTGGGTAATACACTAAGACGTCATAGTTTAAAGTCATGCATGGCACGGAAGGTTCCCCTGCTTAAATCAGCACACGTCCAGGCCCGTCTTAAGTTTGCCCATGACCATTTGGATGATCCAGAGGAGTCATGGGAGAAAGTTCTGTGGTCAGATGGTCTTAATTCCGCTCTCCGTGTTTGGAGGACGAAGAATGATGAGTACCATCCCAAAAACACCATCCCTTGGTGAAGCATGGGGGTGGAAGCATCATGCTCTGGGGGTGTTCTTCTGCACATGGGACAGGACGACTGCACTGTATTAAGGAGAGGATGACCGGGGCCATGTATTGCGAGATTTTGGGGAACAACCTCCTTCCCTCAGTTAGAGCATTGAAGATGGGTCGTGGCTGGGTCTTCCAACATGACAATGACCCAAAGCACACAGCCAGGATAACCAAGGAGTGGCTCCGTAACAAGCATATCATGGTTCTGGAGTGGCCTAGCCAGTCTCCAGACCTAAACCCTATAGAAGATCTTTGGAGGGAGCTCAAACTCTGTGTTTCTCAGCGACAGCCCAGAAACCTGGCTGATCTGGAGGAGATCTGTGTGGAGGAATGGGCCAGAATCCCTGCTGCAGTGTGTGCAAACCTGGTGAAAAACTACAGGACCTCTGTAATTGCAAACAAAGGCTACCAAATATTAACATTGATTTTCACAGGTTTTCAAAAACTTATTTGCAGCAGTAACACACAAATAAATTATTAAAAAATCATACATTGTGATTTCCGGATTTTTTTTTAGATTATGTCTCTCACAGTGGACATGCACCTAAGATGAAAATTTCAGACCCCTCCATGATTTATAAGTGGGAGAATTTGGTCACTTGAGGTCATTTTACAGTGGTTAAGGGACATTGAAATGAGGTGGCGCTCATCACAGTCAGTAGAGAGTGGGTTTGGCCCTCTGCCAGTCTGTAGCTGTGTTGTCCTGTGTGTTTGTTGATTGATCTTGTTCATATGAGCCAGACACACTGCATGTTTAAAAAGTTCAAATACATACATATAAAAAAATTTACCTCCAATTTTCAGGAGGTAATAGAATTTCTCTTGAAACACATATACGTTTTGTCAATATGTTCATCAATTTGACAGCTACAGAACATCGACTGAACTGAGAAGACATAGTTGTAAAAGTAATCTTTAGGTAAGTTATTATTTGGGGTGCTCTTTCTAAATGTCTTTGTAAAACGAGCAGATAAATGAAACGACAGCATTATAATAAAATATACTCATTCACAATAACATAACGTGAGTCATAGTGCCATTGAGAGACACATGCATGTCTCAGGACTACAGACATGCAGATTAGAAGTGTTATGACGAGTGGCCTTTACACCACTTCAGCAAAAACTGTGATGGTGTCATGTCAGACTGTCACCGAGTGACTCACAATAGCAGTGGGTCATCTTCATTGACGGGTCCTGTATTTGATTTGGTGGACGACCAACAAATCTGTCTGTGGAGGCACCGTGGTCAGCAGCAAGGTAAACCGTTTGTTGTCACATGTCCAGAAGGTCTGCTGTCACTCCACCTCCACCCCTATCAAGATCTGCAGGAACTGTGTGAGGATATTCAAGCTGCATGGGGTGGATTACCACAGGACAGCATTAGAACATGGCGGCCTGACACCATACTGAGAGACACTACTACTGCATGTGTCATATGCGAAGGCTCCCAGTTTTATAACACCAGCAGCTGGGGCAGTATTTTGCTCCACAGCAAAGCCAGATCCAGATTTCTTGTTCAGTACAACACCGCAAATGAAGGCGACCGTGGCAGGCTGTCAATGGCAGGACGTGTAATGGGCGCTCTGACCTCAAATTTCCTTTGGCGAACCGCCTGGAAATGGTCTGGATAGAGACAGGGCTGTGCATTGAAGGTGCCACCCGGGTCTGTATGTGGACAAGGAAACTGTGGGAGCTCCTTGTGCTTGTCGGCGGATCAAACAGTCCTCTCCACTGGTGGTCTGTCTGGGCCGTCCAGAGCCTGGACACACCTGTAACCATTTTGGACGATGTGTGTATTAAACTTTCCATCCTGCTCAGGAATGAGGACGTAAGTGGATCTGCCGTATTTCATGTGACCTCTGTATTTCTCCCTGTGCAGACGTGGTTCTGTACTGAGGAGTTGTTAAGCAATGCTTTAATTAAACTGCTGTAGCACAGCTTGTTAATTGGTTGGTTATATTTTATGCTAAACATTTTCAAGACGTTCTGGGACTACATGCTCAGTTTGTGACTGTCAACACAACCGAGCACAGCTGTATCTGTGGCCGAAGAGAGATTGTTCCAGTCACAAATTGTTCTCGAAAGTTTAGTGCTCCCTGGTAGTTTCCTCCCACCAACTGCAAAAACGGTAGTGAAAGCACTATCTCAGGTCAAAGGACAGTCTATTGCTTCTCAGCAGTACAGAAGTCGGCCCACTAAGAGTTTTCTTCCCTTTATTTATTTGTCCTTAAGCCCATATAAGGAACCCTGAGCCAGGAAGTTGAGAAGAGGAATTTCTCTATGAACATAAATGAACTAAGTTCTCTCAAAAATGTACTGCCTCTGTCGTGTCCTGTGACAATCTAAAATGTTTCAATGCTTTTCTTTCATGCTCTGAATTTTTTCTCTCCCATATCTCTGGATCCTTTGAAGTACAAGTTTGTCAAAGACTCAAAATATGAATAATGCTACATGTAATGGTGCATTCCATTTGAACTGGGAAATCAGAATTTCCAAGTTTCCAGTAGGAAGTTTCTACTGGCATGCTCTGACAAGTCAGAAAGCCTCACTGACCCTCACCTGAAAATCCAAGATAGCTGCACCGCACAGCAACAGTAGTTGTAGTATTACACTGTTAATTAGCACTTATGTCTATTTGTATCTAATCAAATTAGTCATATAGACACTGTCCAACTTCTATCTGTGGACATGTTGCTACAGCGTTTGCCTTTACGAAATTCATTTAACTAGGGCTAGCTCCAACATCCAGCTTCCGAGCTTCATGGAATGGATCATATGGAATGGAATGGATCTTGTTGGACTGGCGGCCTTCTTTAACATGTAGAAACCTGTATGTTGCATTACAGTGGCATTACTATGGCATGTCTGAGTTTTGTAGTATTTACTGGATGCCAAGGGTCATCTACCCTCAGTCCCATTTTAGGGTAGCATGCAGAAAAGAAGACGAAATCACATCAAAGACTTGGTTGGTTTTTGTCAAACTCATGCCAAATCAGCCATAAAGACTGCATCTGTAGTAATATATGCTGATATCTTGATGCCATCTTTGCTGGCTTCCCATCGTGCACACGCATCATGCAGTCATATGGAAACTGCAAATTACACTTGTGAATTCCATCATTTACACAACAATCAAAATCATTAATGTAGTCACACACATGCATGAGAAGACAGCTGACCTCAAGTAGATTTGTATTTAAGGCAGTGAAGTAAAAACGAACTCAGCAACTGTTGGGGGCCCCAAAATCAAAAAGTACCAATTATCCATTAAAGCTGCTTTAATACTGTAGCATTTTACACTGTGGTAGAAGACAGGAGCGCCTTCTCTATAAGAGTCCTTGTAAAAATAAACCCAGCTATTAACTACTGGAAAGCTAATAACCAGAATAGCATGTGCATTTCTGTGCCTGCTTACATACTATTCTGGTCATTGTTGAAGGATGCTGACAAACCACAAAACCACCATATCCACCAAACAGATCCAGCCACCATAGCTTTACTTTTGTGTAGCTTAGTGGTGTCAAACGGATGTGCAGCAGCGTTAACTTGCATGCAAGTTCAAAATTAATTATTGAATCTTTGAGCAACATCATAGGTGGCCAAAATCGTAGGTTGCCAAAATCATAGGTTGCCAACAGCATAAAACAGCAAAAACATAACACAGCTGTGATATTTTTAAACACTCCAGTTATAATAATAATAAAAATAATAATAATAATAAATTTGTATTTACAGAGCACCTTTCATACCATCGGTAGCTCAGTGCTTTACAAACAGTTGACATATAAATACACATATACACACATACAAACACACACTTTTACACACAGACATACACATACATACACACATACCTTTACACACAGACATACACATACATACACATATACACACATACAAACACATACACATACACATAGACATACAGACATACACATTCCTTTACACAGACATACAGATACATATACACACAGACATACAGACATACACATACACACACATATACTTTTACACACAGACACACACATACCTTTACACACAGACACACAGACATACACATACACACACACATACCTTTACACACAGACACACAGACATACACATACACACACACATACCTTTACACACAGACACACAGACATACACATACACACACACATACCTTTACACACAGACACACAGACATACACATACACACACACATACCTTTACACACAGACACACAGACATACACATACACACACATGCCTTTACCCACAAACATACACATACGTTTACACACAGACATACACATACACATACCTTTACACACAGACATACACATACACACATATACCTTTCCACACAGACATACACGTACACATACCTTTCCACACAGACATACACGTACACATACCTTTACACACAGACATACACATACACACACATACCTTTCCACACAGACATACACGTACACATACCTTTACACACAGACATACACATACACACACATACCTTTCCACACAGACATACACACACATACCTTTCCACACAGACATACACATACCTTTACACACAGACATACACATACACACACACATACCTTTACCCACAGACATACACATACACACACACATACCTTTACCCACAGACATACACATACATATACACATGCACACAGACATACACATACTTACACATATACACACAGACATACACATACCTTTAAACACATACACACACGTACACATAAATACCACATTAATGTAGTGTTAACTAAATGCTGAGTTAAGAGATACGTGTTTAGGTGTGTATTAACAGTGAGCACTGAACCCGACTGGAATTAAACTCCACAGTTAAAAAACATAATAACTGAAAGAGGTCTCTCCACGTTTCCTGTATCCTACCGAAGGTATTTGCAGAAGGCCAGCATCTGTAGATCTAAGATCATGAACTGGAACACAAAGGCCCCTTTATTTGACCACTGTGGTGCTCTACAAAAAATACTACATTTCTTTGATGAGTGATTTCCCAGTCTAAACCAGTCTAAAGGCCACCCGGTGTTCAAGGCAGTGTACTACAGTAGAATCTTGTGACCCACAGTATCAAAGGCTGCACTAAGGTCCAGTAAGAGCAGCACGACAGGATTCTGTACACCAGCTCTGAATCTGTGGTCACTGACAACATGAACTAATGCTGTCTCAGTACTATAGTTAGAACGAAAACCTGACTGACCTTCTCACATAACTCGTTGGACATTAGATTTTACAATGTAATTGCTTGATAACTTTTTCTAAGACTTTACTGAAGAACAGAAGGTTTAAAAACCGGTCTAAACGGATCTAGAACACTTGGATCCATGTTACTCCTCTTTAGGAGAGGCAGTCTTACCTGCGTCTGGAGAGATGCCTGTAGACGGAGCACTGTTTACCGCTGTTAAGACATCATTCTGAACACAGTCAGACACCATCTTAAAGTGTATGACGTGTTTTTAACAGCTGTAAGATCCTGATAACTGATATAAGATGACTGACATAGGTGGCTTGTCAGGATGCTTATTGGAACTTGCTCCAGCTTGCTGAGCTGTGCTCTGTCTTATCAGAGGTATGATAAATGAGTCATATAGAGACTACTGTCCAACTTCCACTCTTCGCAGGTTTGGGAAAACAAGTCCCCATAAGAGCCGTTAGCAGAGACGTTAGTTGGGTCTATGGTGGAGAAAGGACTTTGGGATTATCTTACACCAGAGACGTATGACTGTCTGGATATTTTCATAGCATTATTGTAGGTGGAGATCTGCTCTTTAAGAATACCATAGTGAACCTGCAGTTTATAGGACTTTATAACGGTGCCTAAGCATGTTTATGAAGACAGTGAGCCAGTTTCTCAGCCAATGAGCTGATCTGCTTATCAACAAATCCTATGCTAAGCAATTAACATTTAATAGCAGTAACACCATCCAAGCACTTAGTAGCAGGAATTAATTGCACTCAGTAGCGGTAATACTAACCAATCAGCACTCAGTAGCAGGAATGCTATCCAATCAGCACTTATTATCAGCAATGCTAAGCAATCAGCACTCAGTATTAGTAATGCTAAGCAATCCACACTCAGTAGCAGGAATGCTAACCAATCGGCACTTATTATCAGCAATGCTAAGCAATCAGCACTCAGTATTAGTAAAGCTAAACAAGCCACACTCAGTAGCAGGAATGCTAAGCAATCCACACTCAGTAGCAGTAATGCTAAGCAATCCACACTCAGTAGCAGTAATGCTAAGCAATCCACACTCAGTAGCAGTAAAGCTAGGCAATCCACACTCAGCAGCAGTAATGCTAAGCAATCCACACTCAGTAGCAGTAAAGCTAGGCAATCCACACTCAGTAGCAGTAATGCTAAGCAATCCACACTCAGTAGCAGTAATGCTAAGCAATCCACACTCAGTAGCAGTAAAGCTAGGCAATCCACACTCAGTAGCAGTAATGCTAAGCAATCCACACTCAGTAGCAGTAATGCTAAGCAATCCACACTCAGTAGCAGTAAAGCTAAGCAGTCCACACTCAGTAGCAGTAAAGCTAAGCAATCCACACTCAGTAGCAGTATTGCTAACCGATCAGCACTAAGTAACAGTAATGCTAACCAATTAGCACACAGTAGCAGTAACACTAACCAATCAGTCTATCAGGGCAGTGTACCTTCCTCATGCTCTCATGTTGGACTGCCGCAATACGATGCTACAGTGACTCACTATCGGCAAAAGCGGTATTACAAGACAGAACAGACCGGGGCTAGCTGGTTAGCATGCCAACTGAAGTAGATCTCTCTGCAATACGATAATTTAATGGCAATTCTGAAAACGATATATGTTTGCATATATGGTCTGTGAATATTAATCGGAGACTGCGTCAGAGAAGTTTCAAATATACTTTTGCCATAGAGAAACTATCACAAGTGCTGCCTGGGCAGGGCGAGGAATATCATCAAGCACGTTTCTCACCCGAATCATGGTCTTTTCACCCTCCTCCCATCTGGCAGGCGCTACAGGAGCCTCCGCTCCCGCACCAGCAGACTCAAGAACAGTTTCTTTCATGAGGCTGTGTGTCTCATGAACGCTGCTCAGACACTTTAATTTACATTGCACTCCCTCTACTGCATCCTTGCACCTTCTGTACTGTTAATGCACTTTATTCATTGCCAAGCCTACCGTATACTCATGTTTACATACTGTATACTCATGTTTACATACTGTATACTCATGTTTACATGCTGTATACTCATGTTTACATACTGTATACTCATGTTTACATACTGTATACTCATGTTTACATGCTGTATACTCATGTTTACATGCTGTATACTCATGTTTACATGCTGTATGCTCATGTTTACATGCTGTTCTCATATTATCTCTACCTCAGATGTTAACATCCATTTGTAATGCTGCTCTTATACATTCATATATATGTATATAGATATGCTTATATGTACATATTTATTACTACGGCTCTTTAAATTACACTGTACTTGCACTTCTGGTTAGATGCTAACTGCATTTCATTGGCTCTGTACCTGTACTCTGCACAATGACAATAAAGTTGAATCTAATCTAATCGGAGTTCCTACTACAGAATGACGCACAGCTTAAGTGGGCTATTCCCATTTGGACTCACTCAGGATCCCCCTCTTTAGCCTTAGCCTGGAAGACGTGTACCAATCACGTGGTACTTCTTCTCACTACACTAAAATAGTGAAAAGCTTTTAAAATGAATTAGCCAGTCAGGCTAAACATCAATCTGAATAAAGCACTGAAGGCCCATGGGGCTGTATCTTGTACTACCCAGCTGATACAGATGTGTTTTAGAGAGTAACTTGGAAAATACGTTACTAGAACTGAGACTGAGATAAGCAAGTGATCTGCACAGTAAACCACAATTAGATTTACAGATAAATGCTGACCTGACTAGACATTCAGAAATAAGGAACTGGCTGAGATACAATTCGAAGGGGAAATCATTACAAAACTCATAAACTATGCACAAATACTCCATCAAATGGAATGACACCTTGAGTCAACTGTATATTGGCTCTGAAGATGCGATGAGGAAGAGCAGATTTATTCTTCAGAAAGATACATTACATCTCTTACACAGCTGTATAATCTTATTTTATTCCTCTGGTCATGACAGAGGTCTGGAAAAATGGTACAAGGAAGCTTCCAGAAAATATATTTCTTCAAATATATAAACATAATTTCCTCAATGTACTTTAATGGCAGGTACCATTAGATGGAATTCCTATCTAGGGACATTATTTGTATTAGTCATACAGCGCACAATGCTATAGATCACAATCACACCCAGAATGACAGCAGATAAATGTTTTGGAGGAGTTACTGCCCCCTAGCTGATAAAGAAAGACACTGATTATGCTGTAGGTGCTACTGTGGAAACAGAAAAACACATATAATGAAAAACTCTATGGCACGGTTTTATTTCGTACAATACAGCTGCACATCCTCGCGGTTTGATCTGTGCTAAATATACATGTAGGCAGTTCTGCAGCTTTGGTGGTTACATTAAAAAGAGGCATTGGGATGATTCTGACAGATCAGGCCCTGTATTCATGAAGCTGATCAATGGTTTGTTCCTGTAAGTAATATCGTCATAAATAAGAAAGAAAATCTTTTGAATCTGCTGATTCTAGATCAGCACTCCCACTCTGAGAAGCTTTATGAATACAGGCCCTGATGTTATTAATCAGAGAGCTGTTGAGCACCAAAGAGCCAGCAGAGGGCAGTATGAGTTCCCAGAATCTTCAAATGAAACCTTGTTCAGATTGTGTAAGCTTATAAATACACAAAAGAGCAAAACTGCTGTAAAGAGAAATATTCATCCATAGTTTACAAAAAAAAAAAAAAAAAAATCACAATGTGAATATATTCCACTGTATATATTCCACATATGAACACAACACTGAAAGAAAATCCAGCTCTTTTTATTGGCATTGAAAAGTGGTACAAAGCTAACAGAGACCCACAAAGCCATTCATTAATGTTAATGATGCATGAACAAGAGTATGAATGTAAGAAAGACAGGAGTGGAAGAAGCCTTTCCTGTCTATTTCAAAACTCACTGCTGCTTTGGAGGAGGCAAAACAGTGCATTTATGTCAAACCGGCTAAAGACAATCAGAGAAGGAAGCTGTGTTCAAACCAAAAGCACTGTTTTGCTTAGCAGTCTTTCCTGTTGGTGTGCTATGGTTGTATGTTTGAAGATAAAAAAAAACAGATCCTGTAAAATATTCTTTGTTAGAAAACAGTGCTTTGCGGTTATTGCTGCAGAATTGCATGTATAACTTTCCATAATATGTAGAGTCATGAAAAAGGACATTTTGTCCTCTCTTTAGTCAATGGTAACGGTAGTGCCTCCTCACGTTCCTGCACCCCACTTCCACACGCCTTCCCTTCAACACGTACAAATTTCCCCCTTTTTTACATCTTCTCATATATTAACCATTCCCTTATTTAGTCTATCTAATATCTCAGCTCACGTACCTCCTCTCTCCTACAACTAACCACTTCTCTGCTCCACCATTCGACTTTGGATTGCCCCGCTCCTGTTCATCTCTCTCCTGGAAAGTTTGGGTATTAGGAGAGCTGCACGGCACAGGACACTAACACTGTGACAGGCAGGCAAAGCCTCTCTCTCTCTCTCTGGAAGCCTGCTCAAGTGCTGCCTGAGAAAGGGATTCTCTGTAGACACAGCCCAGCGCTCTTCCCGGCAGAAAAAAAAAAGAAAGAGTGGGCTTCATTTGGACAGAGCGAGTCAGGGACAGCAGCCACTGCAATGCAGGGGTTTCTCCTACTGTTGTTGGCAGCAGCCGAGAGACTGGCTGCCACATATAGGAAAATCTTAGAAAAGACATGAATCAGTTTGTAAACTAGATTGATAGGTATGAGAGCATGTCGCTGTTTCTGTGCAGAGACTGGGATAGCTGTCTCAATCATTAGCTGCAAGGAAAGAATGAACTGCTGTCAAACAACTGTTAAGTCCAGTTTTGTTTCAGTATCGTTAAATCCCTCAAGCCACACCCTGATGTTCTACTTTGCACACATTATGATTAGATTTTTTAACACCATATAGAAAGCAAAGTGCCACAACACTGAAATTAGACTCTCGCTGGCCACCGATGTGTCCCTGCCAGCTATTATAAGGGGTTTCTGTATGCTGGTTTAGTGGGGCTGTGCTGCAGGTACTCTCCAGCAGGTCTGCTCTAGTGGAGTTCTCCATGAGAGAGCAAAAGAGAAACAGACAGAGAGATCAGACTCGTACGAGGAAGTCCAGGCTGAGAGACGCAGGGATGTGTATGGTCTCCAGACTGAGGGCTGAAGGAGTGTAAGGGAACAGCACTGGGAATGTGTGCTTCGTGTCCACCAGGAGCTGGTTGTTTTCTACTCTGCCTTGGAGACGATTCTGAAATGAAAAAAACGACCCCAGTAAATGTTATGATTTAGGATGTGCTGCTACCTGGACAATGAACTCATGATCTTATTATTACCTGAAGTTACATAAATGCTGAACTTTATTAAACTGCATGTGCAAATGTTTGTAGATGTCTGCTCATCCAGCATTTGTTCAAATATCAAGGCTATTATAATAAGGTCAATGCCCACTCTTTTCAAGCAGTAGAAGCCTCTGCTCTTCTAGAAAGGCCTTACACTAGATGAACATGACTGTAAGCATTTGATTGCAGTCAGGAACAAAAGCAGCAGTGAGGTCAGGTACTGGTGTTGGATGATTAGTTCTGGAACTCTGATTTAACTCATTAGACGATGTATTAGACAGTTCTCCATTTTGATGGCCTTTATAGCCTTAGCACTGACCATGGTAAAATATCCACAGACTTTTGGAATATAACGTACCTGTCATGTTATTAAACTGCTAAATCTAAAGTATTCAATTATGGACATACCTGTATGTCTCTGATGAAGGACACAGTGACTCTCTCCTCAAACTCATTCAGTGGTGTGTACAGATTGAGGATCTTTACAATCTGATGGAAAACAAGCGCAAGACTGAGCACTCACCATTACAGACTGATTTGAGATAAGCATTAAAGCAGCCGGATGTGCCCCTACCTGTTGTGTGCTGAGGGCAGTGCATGAATTGCAGATGGCCTCAGCATCCTGAGAAGTCTTCTTCCTGAGCTGCAGCAGCTGAGCAGCCTGAATAAGGGGCTCAATGGTGGTCACCGCTCCACTCTGGTTCAGGTTCTTCCCCCGTAGCCACTCCTCCATCTGACTTATGTTGTACCTGAATTTGTAGGACAGATGTCATAGTTTAACACACAATCTGATCTGTCTGCCTGACATGATTTTACCTGAATACTCTGACCTTCTAATAATCCATCCATCAGTAAAGCACTTTAAACTGCTGCCAATAAAAATAACTTGATTAAATACTATTGTTGTTATTAAAACTACATCAAATAAAGCATATATTGCAAGAGGATTTTGGAATACACTGCCTGAAATGTACATTGGCTGGTTTGAATTAGCAAAAGAAGTAGAATGTGACCAACATAAAGATAACCCCGGTGTTGTACTACTCTGACCACATACTCCAGCTATCTTTGTAATATACACCATTCCAAAAATGCAACAGGTTGGAGATGAGATAACCACTGACACAGACTCCTGATTGGCTCAGGAGTCTGGCTCAGTTCAACAGCCCTGCTTTTATGGCTTTATGAATGATGTGAAACAATTCTACAATGCTACTGCTCTCTAAGGCTCCAGCAGGTTTCTGTTTTGGTCCTGAAGTGGGTTTTGTTTACTACATATATTTATGAAAGTTACTGCATAAATAATATGTCTACTATTGCAACCACACAGTTTGCACAGAATCGGCCACAGAGGCTTTTGTGTACAGCTACACTGCTTGTTATTCATGCAGTGAATTATACGACTTCTAAATGGAGAAAAACAGACACGTTTGGAAACCACACAGGTTTACCACAACGAACAGTCAACAGGCACCACCAAAATATATTCAAAGGAGGTGCTGAAGACCTGACCTGAAAAAAAGCTAAAAAGAGATTGCTACACAGTCATTGCTAAAGAAGTAATTGAACTATAGGCTAGGTCTTGAGACTGGTCCGACTGTCTCAGTCTTTGGTGTTAGTGTTGCAGTTGTGCCCCTTTCTTGTGGTGTGGCACAGGGTTTTTGTTATGTACTGGATAATGTACTGTGTACTACCACGAAGAAAGGTACACAGTATACAGTACTAGTGCAATATGCAATATTTAGTGCAGTAATTTGCCATTTTGAATGGATCTCTTGTTTTGGGATAAGGTTTTAGGATCTACCACTTATTGACCATTATTAATTTTACATAAATAGATAAATAAAATGTCTACATTTAGACAGGTTTCCATCACCACCACTGTAAATAAAAAAAGTCAGTAGGCTTCTCTAAAATGATTAAATTACGCAGACATTCAGATAGATAGATAGATAGATAGATAGATAGATAGATAGATAGATAGATAGATAGATAGATAGATACGACTGGAGTCAAATGTTCATTAAGGATAAAATTGATCTGAGAATGTTTTTCTTTTTGGGAATGTTCCTTCTTTATTCCTGCTTCCCTCAAACATCATTCAAGCTAGTTTCTCCTTGCGGCCCTTAAAAGCACTGTGCACTCTCTGCCAGCACTTAAGTCTTGGCTGTATTACCTGAGCTGCATGCCGGTGCTCCAGGAGCAGACGTCTTTGCGCAGCAGCAGGTTGTTGAGTGTGACCGTGTTGATGAAGTAGAAAAGCTGGCGGAAGACCTGCTGGCCAATCTCTGGGTCTAAACCCTGCTCTCCCATGACAGTGTAGAACTGGCCCAACTGCCTGATAAGAGCTTCTAAGGTGTAGCACCCTGGACCCTCAGTCTCACAGTCCATACTTGACGAACGGTGCCTGTAGCCCATTGGCTTGACCCCTGTTAGGCTTCCACTCTCCAACATCGCAGACACTACCAGAGTAAAGGGAAAATACATACATTATTGTCATAAGAAGGATGTGTGGCAGCAGCAGTCAATGAAAAATAATGTAAATCAGATCTTCTGAGGGCTACTACTGACCAATCATGGGCTGCAGAAGGGCCTCCGCAATTTTAATGAGCTGTTGGTATATCTGGATGGACAGATCACTCAGAACTTGCCGGTACTCCGCAAGGTCGAAGTTCTTCAGGCAATGTTCGTTCTGTTTGGGTGAGTTCTGGGTCATGAACGCCTGTGCAATAAAAAGTCACACAAAGCTTAGCTAGGACTGAGGCTGTTAGGGAATAAATGAGATGAAACTAAATCTCTGATGACTGTACGTGGTGCTGTAATAAAGCAAACATGTTTGGATAGGTTGTGCTTCTCACCTCATCTCCACTGTATTGCTTCAGACAGTGCAGGAGTCGACTCGTGTTAGCCAGCCAGAAAGAGGTCATTTCAAAGTCGTTATTGTTTTTCTGCAAAGTGACAACAGCAGTGGAAATGGTAATGTCTGTCCATATTTGTAAAGACGTCTTTTGTAATAACTTACGTGTGAAAGTGAATGTTTGCAAAGAAACCCGACTGGGAAACACACCTTGAGAGTTTTCTTGACAGCGTTAATGAACGTGGCGAGCAGTGAGTGCACTTTCTGGTCATCATTGATGTAGTCAGCGTGACGGATGCACATGAAGAGGATGTAGGCTGGGAGACAGGGGACTGTGGCTGACACAAGATGGGGCTTCATGTCTGAGCACAACACACAGGAACACGCAGAATTAGAAACAGTAAAATGGGACATTTAAGAGAGGATTTATTAGTTTGTCTCATTTTTACCGATCATTTGTAAATGTACATGCATCTGACGTGCACAGATTTTCGATTTAAATCAGCACATTTTTTACAGCTACATGACTGAACAAGTAAGCTTAATCAGAATGTACATGTTACTTTCAATACTTCAGTAAAGTTTTCATTATGTGAACAGGGCGGAGACCATTTCCGGTTTTCATGACTGACATCTAGTTACAGTAGCTGCTTGCTTTAACTAATCTGGGTATACTAAATCATATACAGTATGTCATATAGTCAGTAGTTCTTTTGAGATTCTGATTGGCAATGATGCTCATACGTACCAGCGACAAGGGTCTTTATTAGCAATGCTTCGTCATCTTTGTGGTATTCGAACATGCCCTCAAAGTCTTTCTCCTTCCTCTGCACTGTGACCTGGCGGGTTAGCTCTGGCCTGGCCTTGTAAGCTGTCTGGGCTACAGTGCAACAGAATGAGTTTCACATTAGTATGACAGCAAGGTAGTGCATTACTCTGCTCTAACGCACTATAAACTGCTACAAGAGAATAACAGTATATATATCAAACCTTCAAGCTCCTGGACTTTTTTCATGTAAATCCTAAGCTGCTTTTTGAGCTTCCTTTCATTTTTCTCCAGCTTCTCCAGCACCTCTTTGAGATCCTGAAACACATTATTATCATGATCATGAGGAGGAACAATAAATTGATAAAATGTTATGCCTTACTTGGTATGATGTATTTAGGGATGCACCGGATGTTCTGGAACCTAAACTATTTGTTCGAAAATGGCAAAAAAAAAACCAAACAAACAAACAAAAACAAACTTCCGGGGTTCAACCAAATAAGTGAAAAAGACCAAATGATGTTAATGCTGCTGTTACCTTTTTTTTTTTAATTCAAAGGAACCTGAGTGAAACTTTTACTCGCTAGCTCTAGAGCTAGACCCAGTTGATGTAGGGTTATATTCACTTTGATGCCTTATTTTCCACTGCGAGTCACAGCGGAGCACACACACGGTGTGTTTCAAGGGAACTCCAGAAAGAGTAACGAACAAAACAGCTGTTTTGCCTTCAACAAGCATTACAGCGAGGCAGACAGACAGCAGCTTCTCAGCATGCATGCACACATGTGTACACGCACACTCACTCTCTCTGTCTCTCTCACGCCTCTCTTGAGTTTTTACTCTCGCTCTTGCTTCTCCTTAAAGAAACACAAACCCCAATGTAACAACAAGACGATATGTTCGCAACCAGCGTGGAGTGAGGCGCTCTTTGTATGGGATGTGTTTTATTGCTAATTTATTTAAGTCACATTGCTTTGTTGGTATGTCTGCGGGGATATTAAAATGTTCAGTGTTGAATAATCTTTTTGGAAAAATGAATGGTTTTGTTTGTTTACGGCTTTAACCAAAAGTTAACATTTCGGTGTATCCCTTTGATGTATTTTTTATCCATTGCTGTGAGGGTAAGTATGCTGTCTCACCAGGTTCTCATTGGTGAGGCGGGTGATCTCCTGCTGGACGCTGTACTCCACCAGGGCGTCTGGTGAGAGGGTGCTGAAGTTATTCAGCATCTCCTGCTTCTTCTCCAAGCTTTCCTTCAGCACCTCGATCTGGGTGTGCAGAGCCTCCAGTTCGTCCTGGTGCTTTCGCGACTGAGACTGCAGCTGCGACTCCAGCAGCCTAGAGCACATGCAAACATTGAAAACCTTGGCTAACATTTTTAATCTTTGCCTGTACTTTAAATACATGCACTGTGGAATCTAACTGATCATATAAAATAAAGAATTCACTCCAAAACAAAAGTTTTGAAAAGTGACAGTGAAAGGAAGACATTTTTCCATCTGAGCAATGTGGAGGAGCTCTTTGCTAAACCAGGGGCATGAATATTATAAGTAAGTGCTTTTTCAGCGTACTAAAAGTGACATGCAGTCAGCTGAGATTAAATGAAGGAGCAGGAAGGCAGCAGAAGACGGAAGCACAAAGGCACAACCTGGCTACTTGCTTTAGCCCCTGATAGGCCAGGCCAAGCTCTCCATCTTCATTCAAATAACCCCAGTCCTGTGTTTTACTGCTGTCCAAGCAGAGAAAAAGAGAGGCAGCGGCATAAAGGAAATCAGAAAGCAGAGGAGAGAGAAGAAAGCAGTTAGTTAGGCAGAACAAAGTGGTTAGTTGGGCAGAGCAGGCTGGACAAACAGTGTTAGCATAGAGTGATGCTTCTAATACTAGTAAATACTAATAAATAATTTATCTGGAGAACTTAAATTTAGTCTTTTTGAAGTGTACACATGAGTGGCACAACTACTGCCACTGTAAGTAGGGCTATACCACTGGTGCCAGTGACAACTGGATCTCTCCTATCGCTGCTTCTGCAATAATAACTTAAGCGCCGATGTTGTGATAGCACCAATGTGGTTGTCACTTAGCAACAGCAAGTAAATTACTAAATTAACTTTTAATTTTAGATAATAAACAGTAAAAATATTTAGCAGCCCCATAAATATTTATTTTATTTAAATTAATTTAATTACTAAATTCTGAAACGAAGATGCATAAGATTAAAGAAAACAGTATGGAGAGTTGTTGAGAGAAAGTAAGGTGAGTCTTTGTTTAACACAAACAAAAATATATAAAAGCAAAAAGTAAATGTTTTAATACATTCATTCAATGTATTTCTTAGGTGGTATGTACTGTAGAAGTGTGTGCTGGCATAACAAATGGTCAGGAGGCAATTGGCATAGTTGTGGACAGTTTCATACTGCACTGGTATCATATGGTACTGGTGCAGTTTCATGTGAAAATGAATAAAATGCAGCTTGATTAGCTGGCAGGAGAACGAGAAACAGTATTATAGCTGTGTACATGTATAATTGAATTGTGCAATTGTAAATGACAGTGACAATGACTGTGCACTCAAAGGAATTTAGAGACAGAGGAAGGAGGAAAATGCATGCAGAAGAAGTCACTTCAGCTCAGGAATAATAAGTGTGTAAGTATACACTGGGATGAATTCCACATGTTTGTCAAAACAGTCACTTCATATCACTGTCAGAGCAGCGTGGGAGATGTTTACTTTAGTAGTCAGAGCTAAAAATATAATAAGAATGTCAGGAGGAACATTTTCAGGTGTGGAAGTCTCAATATTTCTAAATTATTTCTTGCTAGCACCGTCTGAGTGAGTTGTCAAAGCTTTAGACGTATAGGAAGAGTCTGCATATGTGCTGAAACTAAAGTTAGATTTATTAATTATAAAAACAAAGCAGGAGCACAGTTTACTTACCTCTTGGACTCGCTGAGTCCCTGGTATGCCTGCAGAGCCTCCTCTTTGTCTATCGGCTTTTTGTTGTTACCCCAATCTACGACGTCAATGGAGTTCTATAAGGAAAAAAAAATACATGCTCAGAACACAGAATTATGGGTATACGTGTCCTTTTATCAGAACCTTACAACTGACCTAAATGCTAGTTTTAATGGCAGTGCCACACACCCTAACATCTAGCATGGACTTCTAATGTATATATGCAGGTCATATTTTAATTCCACCTTAAAGCATTATTTAAGATGGAATGGGAAACTTGCCAAAAGCTGGAGAACAGGAATCCAACTTCAGCTCACACATCTTTAACAAGAACCTTTCATTCAAAGTCATTAATTTTCTTTACCCCAGACAGCTTCGTAAACTTTGGCCAATATCGAGCAGCTTCACCCAGCATTTGACTAGAGAATGCAAACATGGAGCAGTTCCACCTTTATTTGGACCACAACCCCAACAGTCATGCAATCTGATTGTATCCACTGTTTGCTGGTTGAATCAGGTTATCTTAAACTGAAAGTTCCCTACAGTAGACAACAACTTTAATGAACTTTGTGCTGATGCAGAGATAGAAAGCAAGTAGCTAGGGTAGGTAACCCTAACTGTTAGCACGTATGACAATCTAGATTACACATTTAGAGTACATGGTTTCTCATTGTGAACCAGCCATATACAATTCTTCATGAGCTCACCAAAAATGTGAAAACAGCTCATTTCATTCAAGGGCCAAATCATAGTACGTCATTGTGTGTCATATACATTTTATGCAGATATTAGAGGCCATTTTAAAATACTGCATGAATATGTTTTGTGGCACCTTGAAGGCCACAATTTAAATATCAGAATACAAGTGCTAACACATACAGAAGATAAAAGTAGTGCATGAGAACAGGGCACGATGTCCTCAGCCCTGACAGAGTAACCCTGCCATTATTCCCCCTTTTAGCATTTTCCTGCCTTTTAAAATCCTTATGATTGAATACATCAGCTTCAGCTGCCACCAGAGCACGCATTACAGTCAGGCCAACGCACCCTGAGGGACAACCTTAACTGAATCCATCACAGTCAGAGAGCACTCACGCTAACCTGAATCGGTAAGACGTAAGAATAAAAAAATAAATAAAAAATAAAAATAAAAATGTAGGGCTGCAAAAAGGGACACCAAAAAATAAGAAAGACAAAAACAGAAAGTGTAAGAAACAGAAGGTAAAAGAAAGCACACTCCAAACTCTAAAAGCAGACTAAATGTAATGAAAGCTGACATGACATGCCATTTCACAGAGCAGAGAGACAGACATCCAAGTGAGTGGTGCGGTGGCACTCAGGGACTGCCTCAGTAACTCTGCTCTCTCCTCTCATCCCTCTAGGGCTGCACTGCTCTCTGCCACACCTGGCTGCTCGTGCCACCGAATGAGAAACTTTCATTAAAAGTTCCTGACAGCCAACTAATGGATTAAATAATGATAAGAGAGCTGACTGACCTGAACGAGACTATGAAAGGCTCAAGTGGTCAGGGCACTTTGAATGAGTCTTGTGGCAATGGGCTGATTCATTAAGTCTTATGCAGAGGTAGCCACTGCCTACTGCCTGGTGCAAACAGTCATACTGGCCATTACAAATGCAGTGCCCACTGGCCACTTGCTGTGGAAATTTTGTGTTGTTCTTTTCCCCTTTTTAACAAACCTGGATGCAGAACTAATCATATTTCATTGCCACTTGTTAACTATAACCAGCACAGGGTGACCAATGGCGAGTGTGGGGAACCCTTGGGCCCAGCTAGTCCACAGATGTTTACCAGTGAGCCAAGTTAGCTATCATCACTCTATGAAATATGGTCCTTTTGGCTGTTGAATGTGGATTATTGCTGTGATTACTGCTTTCAGAGAGCTTCAGGGATTGTTGCGCTCACTGTTCTCTTCATTGGCTACATGTCCTTAAAGGATCTTAGCAGAAGCAGAACCTTCAATGTGACTGACAAGAAATTAGAATATGCCATCAGAGCAGTGATATCTCTACATCCTCTCATGTTGTACTGACTCAATTAGACAGTTACTCACAATCGCCTCACAGTGGTATTATAAGACAGGATGGGCTGTGACTAGCTGGTTAGCATGCTAACTCCAGCAGACATCTCTGCAACACGATACATAGTATGTACACCTGTACTCTGAGAGTCCCTGCACAAGCTGAACAGTATCTAATGGAGGAACCCCAACAGCTATGTTCTTATAAATGTAATTTGTTTCATAAATAACAACCTCAACATAACATCTAACAGGCTTTAGGTACTGAAGGTTAATTGATATTTGTAAAGACAATGTTTCTATTATTTTGACAGCAGAGATAAATATTAAGAAATTGCGAGAAACATGATTTAGCTATAGTGCCATACTAACGCAGGGAGAACTTCAGGCTCTGTAGTTCTGTAGTAAAATTTACACCAAATTTGAGATCAAATTTAGAAAAATTATTTACACCTTAATAATATTTAAACTCACAATGTGATTGGTGTCCTCTGTTGCCTTTGTGGTGCTGACGATCTGAGTTTTAAGCATAAGAACCTCTTCCTTGCGTATATCCAGCTCCTCATTGGCAGCTTTGAGTTGACTGAGCAGCAGACTGTAGCTGTCTTGCAGTTCATTGGAGGAGTTGTTGTCGGAGGCCCGGTCAGCGACTGTCTTCCGAAGTTCATTCAAATCATTCTTCAATTTCTTGTTCTCCGACTCAAGCTCCTGCCTCTGTAGAAATGGAAGAAAAGATGCATCGTGTGAAGATGTGCAGACGCTTGTGATTTGAATACTTAAAGTTTTTTTTGTATTTGCAGTTTATCACATGCAGAGCAATCAGTATCAAGTTTTTAGGCCAGCTATGTTGACAGACACAGGGAATTTGCTTTCGGCAGTTCGTGTCTCTCTAGTACTGTGCCAATATATACCTAACTGACTGACAGTCCACAATATACACAATGAATCTACATATACGCGATACATCCAGACAATGTAATATGATGCTCCCTCCTCAGTAAAGTGAGATTAAGAAACTTCTTTTTTGAGGGGGAAAGACAGAAAGAGAGATGCAGCACAATTATAGTTTTAAAAAGACAATCTGTCTGCTATAATACAGCCTTTGTAATTTGACTGAAAGTGAAAAGGCAAGGGAAAAATCTTTTCCTGTAGCTTTGTGAAATTAGGTCTACAAACAATAAAATGCTCTACAACAACATTTGCTGAGGACGGCAGACGTTATGTAAGCTTCTGCCGAACGCAACATTCACACAGAGGTGCATATTTGCTCATTTGAAAAATAGAGCAGAGGCATGTAAGGCACCTGCTGTGAAAAGGAGAGGATGAGAGAGAAGAAGAATAAAAGAGAAAAGGGAAGACAGACTGTCTGTGATGTCAAGCAACACACAATGTAAATAACCCATCACTCCATCATTTAGATCATATTATCCAAAATGTGAAAAGCTGAATAAAAACTTACCCAAGTGCTACAACTGTCAAGCCTTATGCTACAGCTACTGTAACATTTCACCCAACTGAGTTAAAGACAATCAGTTATGTAACCACTCAACTTCCAACCCATTTAATTCAATGTGTTATGAAAGCCCTTTAATAACGTAATAATTTCTAGGGACCATAAAGTCATGATGTGCATTGCAAAAGGCATGAGTTTAATTAGCCTTGTACTTTGAGCTATTAGTTGAGTCCGAACCTTTTGAAAACAGTGCTAAGAGCTCTGGCACTATATTAAACATAGATGTTAGAAGTAACTAAAGTACTTTACTGAATCATGAGTACTTCAAACTTTAGACTCTGAAAAAGTAGTGCTCCTTTTTACACATTTGTCAATATAGTTAGAGTTTATAAATACATAGCATTACAATGAAGCAATATACAATTTCCACCTGTAATTACTGCCATATACCTAACTTGTATTAAACTTGTAGTGCTTGGCTGATGTCCGTCATTTGAATCATTATGCCACATGCCATAATAAATGTCAATACACATAAAAATCACTGTCCATGTCTACCTCTTTGATCAATGGTCGTCCCACTCACCCACAGCCTAATAGGAAGCAATGCGAACAGCACCAGGGCAGCCAATGTGCAGCATAAATCGATGTACAGAAGAAGAGACATGTTCTACTCTGACCATCAGCAAAGTGTGTGTGTGTGTTTATGAACCTTGAGGCTGTTGTAGGTCAGCTCTGCGTTTGCGTCCTCCTCTGACGTGGAGCTCTTTGGTTCAATCATCTGTGAGATGAGAGAAGGGGGTAAAATTGTAAACCTATGTTGTACTTTTGAGATAAGGCAGGAGCTATGTGCTGTGTTATGAGATGCATAGATATGATAAACATTTATTATTACAAGCAATAACAGAGGAGCGTTAGATAAAGTGCCCCTATACCATATAAGGCAATACTTGCCCTCTCTACTTTGGCACTCCATTTTCATGTTGCACTTTTAAACAATTAGGTCCTACCTAAACTGATTTTCAGTTATCAGTACAACAGGCACTATCAGACTATTTCATTATTTTCATGAATGAGATTCACAATGTTTGTGTGGAACACTGACTTTGTGTTTGCTTAGTTCCTCCATCTTCTCCATGTTGGTCTGCAGTCTCTTCCTCTCCTGCTCCAGCTCTCGCACTCGCTTCTGTAGCTTCATAAACACACCAAGGTCCATGGCCGCGTTCCCCAGGCCCATCTCCTACGGAGACATAGGAAGTACCGAGATTAACTTGGCAAGACAATTAAAAATTCAAAGGCTTTTTAAAGAACAGCATATGCTAAATACATACATGTTAATGTATTGTAAAGAGACAGACCTATATGAAATGCTGACTAAGTTACAAAAAAAAAGCAAAACAAAAAAAAACCCCAGAAGTACTTCTTCTTATTTAGCCATTAGAAGCAGTTAATGTAACTTCTAAGATTTTATGATGGATTGTTAGAGATGTATTAAAATATATCTGCAAATATCTCAAATATCTTTGAAAAGCTTAAAACAAGTCTTCTAAAAAAAAAAAAAAAAACCTTAATAAGGGTATTTTAATGAGCAAACACACTAAACATTGTAAAATGTATATAATAGAGGGTCTACGATTTGCTAGACTAAGGTGTTGACATGGAATTTGACTGCAATTGAAAAAGTGCCTTAGTGACAAAAAGTAGGCATACATCTATCTGCTGAATGGTATCTTCAGTGTCTCCCACTTCAGACATGGTGATGGAGGGGTAGGGCGACTCAGAGCCGATGCTGCTCTGGTTGGAGGGGTTCCTGTGATGACCTGGAGTGAACTATGGGTTCAAAGATATAACAAGTAAATATTTATGCTTCTCTTTTTCATTTTTGAGGCCTTTGAGGTGTGTCTGCTTTTCCTAAGGTATGTGCTACCTTGGTCTTCTCCTGCAGGTTCTCATATCTCTGCTCCAGTCTGGAATACTCCTTCACGAGGTTCTGATAGCGCTGCCTTTCATCATTGAGCTCAGTTTGCAGATGATCTTCTTTCTTAGACGCGTTGCCCACCTGACCTGTAACATACAAACACCCAAAGAGATGTCTTTCAGGGGCTAGCTAACTAAACTTAATCATTAAAGCTCATATGTTGTAATAACATAACAATTTACACTATTGCACTAATGTACCATTCAAGGTAACCATTAAAGGTACAACATGCTGAAAAATGCTGAATTACCTAATGGCTATTACTAAACGGTAAATGCATTAATGCTTATATGGCACAATATAACAATATGATAGCATATTACAATTTGGAACTTTACTAGCTATCTTTGATCCCTTCTTGGCTTACTGCATGTCACTACAAGTTACTAAAGACCTGAAATGCTAGAGAAATCTCATTCAATTCCCCCACCATGTTCATCCTGGCTTATCTTTGATAAAGGTAGACATAGGATAATGTACCAAGTTATGTAAGGCTAACTCAGAGTGTCCAGCTCATACACAGAGGGCCGATTGTGAGCGATACCTTCTGTGTCCTATTTGCCAATTTTGTAGCCAAGTGCATACAAAGGCGCTTTATATCTCAGTGGAACAACATCTACTTTTAAAGATCTGAGTCTCAATAAGAGCAGCCGGAGGCCAAGACCTTTAAATTATGTAATAAGTTAAAAAGGCTGCTTTCTTATCCTTTGCACTGCAACAGTATTATCATTAGTATAAAATAAACAATACATTCAAGGACCAAAGTCAAAGGCACATGATTGTCATTCAAAACCTGTGGTTGCAAGTGCACAAACCCAACAGGAGACAATTAAGTAGGGAACTGCTAAATACAGCCATAAAACACTTAATGCTAGATTTGACTGACTTAGGCTTTGGTTTTAAAGACTGTTTTTGCATGTGTAACAGCTCAAATAATGAAGATCAAGTAAACAGCACATTCCTGCACTGAAATCCAATGCAGTTTCTATCAACCTCCCTCTCTTCTGCACAGAGACCCCTCTTGTGTGGGAAACAAAACCAAGCCCTGCCTTCTGGGAGGCTCATATTCACTTTACCTATTGACACAGGGTACTCAACAGACAGCCCATGAGTACGTGACCTGAGATGCAGGTGCAGTGGAGTGTGAAACTCACCTTCAGAGCCCTTAGAGTGGCGGATTCTCTGGTTCATTTCTTCTTTCTCTGCCTTCAGCATTGAGTTTTCCTTCTCCAGCTCCTTCACTCTCTAAGGAGGACAGTATTCATCAGGGCTCCACTTCAAAACAACCATTAACTGACAGAGACTTTTAGAGACCCTTCAAAACTTCTAGGCGCAGTGTTTTCACGAATGTGGCAGTGGGCCACTTTATCTTTGAACTTGCTCTTCTTTTCATATATTACAGACATCAAAGAACTTGATGAAACTTAGACCAGAAGTCAGGTAATAGAATTTACTCAATGTTACACACATAGGTCAGGCATGAGTTCTGTAATGTCTCAAACATGACTGCTATCAGTTTCTCTTTGAAGTAAGGTAACTGGGATATCAATGGCAAAGTCAGTTTAGTCAATTTAAATTAGTTGCAGCTGACTTGAATTCATTACACCGCAATAAAGGAAAGACATTGCCTACATAATATATCACCCCACGTGCACCTTAGGCCTACTCTCCAAGGTCTTTTGGACTGCAGTACGTCTTTAACCAGTTGATATTCAGTTGACCATCATCTCTATTTTTTTTAATCAACGTATCAGCAGTATTTGAAAATATTAATTTCAAAACAAGGTCACTTTAGTCTAGTTTGGTTGGGGATATTAACTCAGAAACTTACTGAAAATATTCATGTTCTATTTACCAAAGCCTGACTGCCCACACCCTCACCTGCTCCAGTCCATGCTTCTCACTGCTGTGCTCCTCTTCAAGCTTCTTCCTCTGGGCATGAGCTTCCTGAAGCTCCGCCTTCAGCCTTTCAAGCTCCTCCTGCAGTGAGGCTTGCTGAGCATTGTCCCCTTGCCGAGCACGGAGCATCTCCAGCTCTTTTTGCTGCTGGTTGATTTCTGTTGTCAAAGCAGTGTTGGTGGCATTCAACTGCTCAGTCTGAGCCTTATAATCTTTATGCTGTGGAAATAACCGAGATGGATGAAGGTTAGGCTATTAAATATGATTTTAAAGAAGGAATTAAAGTAATCCATCACAAGAAACAACATTGGCCTATTTAACTAAATTTGACCCTAAGAATTAATGTGGAAAATATACATAGAAATAATAAACTTAACTGAAATTCATTTTTAACTTTCAATGATTCAAAACTGAAAGCAGCATTTACACAAGCAGAACAAGAAAAACATGATTTCCATATAGTGAACATTAAAATAACCTAAACACATTTTCCCATTATCAACACTGGCATCCAGTGACAGCAACAGTGACCAACCGATGAGTGTATATAGAGAGTTCTAACTCCTCAGAGATTGTAACCTCTCACTCTCACGCTGATATACTACATCATATTAATATATTATAATATAATATTATTAATATTATTGAAAGCTATTTCAGTATAGGTATTGCTTTTGTTAGTCACAAACTTATTTATCAATAGTTTCCCTACAAGCACTGTCTGGTGTCGATTGCTGAAGGTGCTAATGCTAATCATACTGCCAGCCATCGGTATTTTATTCCTTCTTTAAACACCCAACTGTCCTTCGGTTGATTGTTTCATTGATTTGTTGACGGGTTCATTGATTAAATAGGGAATAAGGAAGAGCATAAAAAAAAAATAAAGAGCAGTTTGGCATACAGCACCTTACATAAGCTGGTTTACATGAGCGCATCCCAAAGTGTGTCATGATTTAGGCATGCAGTTTGCATAATGACAATTTTGGTGGCTAAAAGCTATCTATCTATCAATCTATCAGTATCTATCAGTATCTATCTATCTTATCATTCTGGAACAAGGCTCCTAGTGGCCTAGTGTCACTCTTGGTCCACCGTTCTTTTAATAGAAGGTCATTAATTAGCCTGACACTGATCGTCTGAAAATCATCATAAAATCACAGATAAAATCATAAAATCATAAAATCATAAGCACCGAACACTGAATGAGAACAGGTTCCATTAGCTAGAACCAAGCTCTGTCCAACAGCTCAAAACAAGTTCAAAACAAAGTGACTGCTGTACCCCGATTGGTGGGCTCGCTCTGCACTTCTTTCATTTTGACATGTTACGTTTATATGCACAAATAAGTAAAAAGGGAGGACAGATTTAACATAATATAATGGGGTTAACATAAAACAGTGTCCAACACTGAATACTGGCACATAAATTAATGAAATCAGTTTGCGATGAATTAAGTCCTGTACCTGATCATCTAGCTTTCTCTGAAGCTGGACAATCTTGTTCTCCATGCCAACGTTGAGCTTCTTGAGGCGCTCTGCTGAGCGAGCCTCGATTTTCAGCTGCTTTAACTGCCGTACGGCGAGGACACGGCGGTAGGCACACTGGATCACGATTGCTGCATTTCGAGCACGGCGGAACTTCTTTCTTTCCATCCATCCACGTACCGTTCTCTGGATGATGATTGCTTTGTGGTGGAGCAAAAACTGAATGGAAAAAAGCATATATGCTCTTTAGAATTTCTAGAACAGAGTGAAAAGAGCACTACAATATGAATTTTCACATGGCGAAGCAGGCTGATGTTATGCAACATTCTGCTGAAAACTTCATTCTAAATGCAATGCATGTTCTTCTAAACTGCTCAGAGCTCAGCTGGGGAGGGAGGGTAGGAGTAGGGTGGATCAGAGAGGAGCAGAGTGAGAGAGACAGGGGGAAAAAAAAGAAACAAGAAAAAAAAAGAAACATAGAAAGAGGTCACAGAAAGAATCATGTAGGAAAGCAATCAGACATGAAAAAAAGTAAGAAATAAAGACAATAAAAAAAGAAATAAGGAAAAGAACAAGAAAGTGAACTAAACAAGCAAGGATTTAAAAAATAAAGAAGGGAGGAAAAAGAAAGGAAGCCATGTTAGGGAAAAAAATTAAGTCGTGGCAGTCCAGTATGGTACCTCCTGGTATAGCCTTCGTGTGAACATGCCCCGGGTGAAGGCCTGGATGGTGATGACAGCCTGACGAACAGTCAAATACGCACGCCGCACCCGCACCATCCGGTACTGCTTCTGACAGATAAGGGCAGCTCTAGTACATCGCAAGTGCTCTGCATACCTGAGACACAGAAAACAGAAGAGAATGAAACGATGCTGAAGAGAAAAGTGTAAGAGGGCTTAGTTAAGTGGCTACAGTAAATCAATGCAAAGTAGGTGCTATCTAATTCAAATGTACCTGCGTGCCAGGTATCCACGTCCGTATCTCTGTAGCGTGATGGCAGACTTGCGGATCTTGAGGTAACGTGTCCTCTGCAGCCACCCTCGCACTGTTTTCTGGATCTTAATGCATGCAAATCGGAATTTGTCTGCCCTGAGCTTCTCCAGGTACGCTACTTGACCTGCTCTGAAGAAGATCTTAGTCTTTCCAAACTGGAACTTGTCTGGATCCTTGAAGAAAGACGAAGTCAAGAGGGAATCAAGTTTAACTGGATGATCCAACAATAATCACCCACTTAACAACACAAAAATAACTTTTGAGTCTTTTATTTTACATGAAATATGAGTTTCTATCTACATTTAACAGTATTATACACGGTTAAGCCCTATTACAGCTCCCATATGTAAAGTGAACACACATCCATATCCAAGCTTAATAACATCCACTCCTGCAAACCCACATTACCATAGCCTGGAGAGACTGATGCTGATTATACAGTTTTTCATCAGGTGCTCATCAGGCCAGCTTTAGCAGAGTGGAGAGTGCGGAAATGCTGAGCTAAGAAAGCTAAAGCTATTAGAGAACACTCTGGAGAGGGGTGCGGCTAAGTTCACAAATTGAAATTTATTGAGGTGATAGTGATGAAGAACGATATTTTCAAAACGCCAAAGGCTGAGCAGCATGAAAAAAAATGAGGCAGGAATTTATCTAGGACTTTTCATTGCTCTGAACAGCAGAAATCTGTAATGTGTGTTGCAAGATCAAGGGCAAAGTGTGCAATTGGGTTTGAAAGTGACAAATTACTGCACCCTAAACAACTCCCACACTTAACGAGCATGCACAAAATCCTTCAAAACAAACTTCAAACGAACTGCAGCTAAGAACCTCAGCTGTTACCTTGATTAAGGACTCCATCAGATTTCTGCAGACTTGCTTCTTATCACCAACAGTCATGTCTTTCTTTGTCATGAGCACGCGATATCTGCTGTAGAAATCTGAGTACGTCCACCTGAAATGAGACTCCAGTGAGTAAAAGGTCTGTGTAGTTAAACATAAATCAGCAGCAGATCAGTTCGCTGGACAGCTACGCACAGATCATAAAATCTGATAAAATTAATAAAATCAGATGCTCCTTCCGTTTTACATAAAGACACCATATGATGAGTCTAACTGTCAAAGAATTTGCTTTAATCCTTTCTCTAAATAAAATTACAACTACCATAATATGTAAATAAGGAGGGTTTAGAATTCAAATTAACATAAATAATGACAAGTATAAATCTTTAAAATAAATATATATACAAAATAAACTTCTTTCAGGGTCTTTTAGTGCTACCCCCAATCTGGAACACCTGACTCATCTGTTCGCTCTTTTACCTCTCTTTCTATTTTCAAAGCCCAGCAAAAATCTAAAAACCATTTTGTACAACACTTTCCCTCAACTTACGTAATTTCTTTCCTATAAATAGTACAGCAACCTTGTGTATATGATAGGAACTATATAAGTGTAACGTTTATTATTACTATTATTAATGTTAATTTTATATCTTTTATATTTTATATCTTATTATTATTATTATTATTATTAAACACTTGTTGCCAAGTGATTCAATGCACTTATACAACATATATTTTCGTAACAGCCCTGTGAATTAGGTTCTTGGGCTTACTACTGGATTTATGTAACTATTTCCATATACACAGCTAGGAGCCCTCGAGAAATGTTCTTTCTTGGCTGCCAAGTTACTAGATACCTGAACTTTGCTTCCCTGAGTGTTGCCTAGGAGCACAGATGCACTTAGTATAAAAGTCAAACACAGAACCAGAGTACTCTGGGGTCCTGTAATCCCTGGTTTAATTCAGGCATCCTCCAGACCTTCTTTCTGAAGGCTTGGCAAATGGAAAGCAATGTCTACTTGTTTTCATAGCCAAAAAAACCCTACATCATTTCTTGTATCTAATGTAAACAGTGTTATGGTGGGGTTTAAGAGTAAGACTAAGATGTACAGTGGCTGAGAAGTGCAAAACAAATTTACATTTCAGTAAACAAAACTAGAAAAATAAAAACAAATTTACAAATGAAAAAAAAAAAAAAATTACATTTAAGAAAACAAAATTACAAAAGCAAAATCCAATCTACAAGATGTGAAACACTTTTACCAGTAGTCAAACACTTTTAAACTGCGTATTCTGATGGAAAGATTGGGTCTAACACACAGGAAGTGCTTAGAGTGGGATGCTAAATCAGGATTTGTCAGTTTTGTGGCACGTGTTTTATCCAGCTGGCAAAGTTTTTAAAAGAGTAGTTGTAAAACAAGAGGTGAACAGGCGAGTTTCCCACTACACCTAGCGTTACAGCCCACTTTCATTTACATTTCCAACTCCAAGTGGTTTAGATGTGGCCTGTTTGTCCACCACAAGCACTTCCTGTGTGTTACACCCACCCCTTCCATCTGTAAAGTTTGTAAAAGAGTTTTGGTACTGGTAAAAGTGTTTTACCCCTTGCCCTTGTAAAATTGTTTTTGCTTTTGTAATTTAGTTTTCTGAAATGTTAATTTCTTTTGCACATCACGGCCACTGTAAAGACTAGAGTTAGGATTTGATCAGGTTTTGGTCTGAGGTGGTGGGTTGGTGTTAGAACGTGTGTTACATTTAGGGTCAGAGAAACATTAGTGTAATTAGTTGAAAGAGTAGGATCATTTAATTGAATGCAGGTTAATCCTCTAAAAATAATATGCAGAGCCTAACTGCCACACATCTACTATTATTACCTAGATCCTAAAGTGTATTTATAATGTAAACAAGAGAAATTCCAAATAGCATCTAATGTACCTGCCAAAAAAAACTACACTTCAAGTTAGGGCCTGACCAATATATTAGCTGGTCCAAGAGAGTTTTGTGAATATTGTGAATAATGCACTAATACTAGGAATTCTGTGGTCTTAAGTTTTGCGATCCTCCAACAGAGGGGACAAAACTACTGATGGCTGTGTAATTGAGGATCCTTATTTGAGTCACACCTATATAATTGTATCACTATGACACAGGCTGAACTGCCAACACAAAACAACTACTCAACGATCAAAGATTCTCAGGCAGATTCGATAAATTTTTGATCACCTGGATGGATATCCTGCAGCACTGATGCGGATGGTCTCCAGAACACCACATGCTCGTAGTTGTTGGACGGCTCTTCTGGAATCAAACCTGTAAAGAAAAAATATTTTTTAGGTCTATTTAAAAGTTTGCATAACCTCATGTACCTGAAGAATAAACATTTAGTCACACTTGCCAAGAAAACACACATCACAGACCACAAAGCGGATCAGTAAAGAACCAGAAACACGACTCTAAATGGTCCGGACAGTCTAGAAAATCCTACCTGATCTTTTTCCTAAGGATCGTACACATCTCTCGTGTGAGAGGCATTTGGGCGGCTGCTGCCCGCTCAGGGACACAGAGACTCTGGACTCAACTCTGAGCTCTGAATATAACTCTCTGCTGTTTGCTAACAACCCGACCAAGCATGTGACAAAGGAACCTCTCTCAATTTAGTGTTCATGAAGAGGCCCTTGTCTTTAGGAATGTGTGGAAAGGATATAAACAAAACAAGGCCAAGCCCTTTTCAGAGACCAGAGCTATAAATTCACCGTTTTCCATGAAAATAATGTTCCCCGCTTTATTATTTAAACCTGATAACACATGAATTACATGGACAGAAAAATTATTTGAGCTGTCCGTGTCTCTGGTTTCTGTATTTGTATACCTATTAAGGTAAATGCTGTCTCCTGAAAGTCAAGATACAAAAAGCAGCTTTTCAAACCTTTACATCTGTACTCTGCATCCACATGATCTGATCATGCATACACCCATAAACATAAAATGTTAATTACATGTAATAACTGAATATGTGCTCCACCCATTAATGTGCACGGTGTTACTTGCTTTGTAATAACTGAACACTTGAAACAGAAAGCTGTTCTTGTCTTCTGTTTTCCATATATTGTAAATCAAATAACAAAACTGCTACCTTAACCCACAAAATATTTTGATAGGCAGCAAATATAAATAAATGTGATAGAAGGACAAATCTGTCTATGACAACATAAATTCAAGTATTATGTATCATCCGAGGGAGGAAGGGGCGGGGTGGAACTCAGCAGAGGCTCAGAACTCTTTGGCAAAGTGTTTTTTATCAGCTACAGCATGAGCTCAACAAGAATCCATGTAGGAGGAGGCATGCATAACACAAACAAAGGTCCCCTTTACCTACACGCCCAGGGAGTATACCTGATGGTAGACACCAACTCTGAACAGCCCTTGGGGCCATGCAAATAAGGACCAGCACCGGTGGTTGATGCAATGCGTTTACACCCGGAAACAACAACCCCTGGTGCTACAATATAATCAGACATTAACCAAAATAATCCAGCTGCTAGAAAACACAAACAATGAACAAAGGTCTCCCTGTATAAACATAGCATGTACGGTGAATGCACAATACGGCACATACTAGCTGTGGGTGGTGCTGATAAATTCAGTGACACTTTTTGTGTTATTCTGTTAAAATGTTAATACGTTAAATCTGCGTGCCGTGTGTTAAATAGTGTATAAACAGTGTCACTAGTGCATTTTTTAAAAATTATATACTCTCCAGTTAACTCAGTTTGTATCCATCAATACATCATAAGTCAATATAGACACTAAAGCTGGTGTAGCAATACAGATTTAATATCACCCAGCTTTGCAACATACAGACTATCTAGTGAGTGTTTCCATTCATGAACTGGAACTATAGACTACATACTCGATTCATGGACATTATGTAAATAAAAACAAAACTTACACAAAGGCCTCTTTGTCATCATTGGGTTTAATGCAGCGCACATAATGAGGGGTAGTGGCATTCAGAGTCTCCATCAGAAGATGTAAGGAATTCCGAAACTGCATAAGACAGAAATGACAAGCATTTGTGAAATGGCTTTACCAATATTACCACTCAGTTCAGGTAAAAATGAACTAAAACTCGTTAAGATCTTACAGGGTCTACAAAAATGAGTCCCAGATCACCGTGCTTGGAAAAAGTCAATACACATACTGTGGAAAATGAAAAGATCTTCAAGCCCTATGATGTTAAGATTACTGGAATACTGTCCATCGTTACTGAGTGTTACACATCAATTGTGAACATTTAACTTTGATGATCTACAAGATATGCAGTTCATCATGTATTTCCTGAGAGCTTACCTGGTGGCCCACTGTTTTACGGTGCTCACGGTTGTGGCCTTTGATCATAGGCTTAGCAGGACGGACATTGATTTTGGCGGTTTTTCCACCTGGTGGTGGACCATCTTTTCCATCCTGAAAGAGATCTGCCACCATCTGGAACTGAGGGCAGCATGCCAAAACAAAAATCAGGGTTGAGCAGAATGAGAGCATTTATCATGGGCAAAGATTCATTCACAACTTCAGTGAACACAGAATTTAGATCTGAATTTAGAATTTTATTTTTACTAAATGACTTTTCTGTCAAAATGTCTGTTCAAAAGTTTCCTAGTCTACCTTTGCCCAAAGGAACATTCTAAAGGAAATGATGGAATTTTAATTAATCATCAAAATAAATCAGTAGATTACGCAATGTAATTATCAGTGGCAGAAACACATTCCATTAAATAACGCCACAAGTAACACATGGGAGACTTTTTCTATATGTTATTCTAATGCGTTAAAGAATGAAACACACTTTGTTTCAGTGCACCATACACTATACCCAGTCATACAGCAGAGGGAGAGGGAGCCATGTTTGTGCTGTTACAAAGGGAATACGGATGGCCCTATTATGTATATGTCACTCATAAATCTGATGGGATGGGACATACAGTGGTGCTGACACACAATACATAATAAAGAACCATGACTAGTCACTGTATGGTGTAGATAATGCAGCAAAAACAAAAGAGTTTAAGGCTCAGAGCAAATAGACAGACAGAATTTAATTTATTTATGGAAATAAGACATTAATAACTAAATCAGAGCACATGCATAACTGATGGCTTCTCCATGTTCCCCATTGCGTTTCCAAAATAGAAAGTAGAGTGGATAAATGTCTTAGCTAACAATAAGTTTCCTCAATAGCAGTTATAAGGCAAAACGTGCTCTTTAAAAGATTTAATACAGAATCTAGTGCAACCTTGGAGCACCTTAGTAAACAAGAGTGCACAGCTTGCCAGTCATGCTTTATTCTAAAATGGGCCTCAGTTTGTGTTTATTTCATGTGGTGAAGGCAAGAGCTTTAACTAATGAGATTCTGGAAAGTTTAGAACGTGTGAAATTAATTTGGCCTCTTTCTTGGCATATTGGTATCAGTGGGCATCATTATTGGGCTGACGGCAGCAGCAAATTATGGATATCAGAGGGAAAAAGAGTGAATCTGCTCCAAATCAAACAAACGAATCTTAAAATAGCACTTGCTTATACTGTGTAACGTGATGATGTTTGCTAGGGTGTGCTTACAAGTTTTTAAAGATTCACTATTGATAACAGCTGATCGATAACAGGCTGGTTGTCATAAAAGTTTTAATATCAGTATCATAGAACAGAAGAACTTGGTATTGTGGTTTAAGTAAAGTGTGTCAATAAATAAAAAGGCTGTTTTTAAAGCTTCGTAGTTTTTAAAAGGAGAAACAGTAGATTTGTATCAAGATCAGCCGAGACTCAAGGTGTCATTTGGTATCAGTGTCAGTAAAATACCAGAACGTTATTGTCCCACTTCCATAAAAAAAACAATGTTAAAAAGTGCTATTGCAGCTAGGCAGTTGGTGAAGTGTACAGAGAATAAAATTAAAATTCATTAGTTACACTCGGAGCTAATTAACGCAACTCCAGGTTCTGAAGGTTTTGTTTTCCTGTATTATCAGCTCACCAGCAGCAAGCAGTTCAAACCTCCAGCAGTTTTCTGTTTATGTACAAATCAACTTATCTCGCCTTTCCCTGCGCACTGTTGCCATGCAGCCTCAGGACAGAACACAAAGACAGTGAGGTGAGTGTTGACCTAGAATGAGTCAATCCTCGCTGCTTAAGAGATGTGATGCACACGGCTGCTATTCATATATCGCTATTGGCCCATACCATGTCTACTCGGTGTAGATCAGGTCGGGATGTGCTTGTCTGAAAGGTAACATTATGAAACGCTTATCTGTTTAAATCTTTTAACCACTCAGACACAGAACATGTGCTTAATTGAGTTATGTGCGACTGCACAGATAACGAATACAGCAGAGCTTCGGCAGAGACAGTAGAGTGGCATGTTCTCTGTTTCTTATCAGGTTACCGGTGAAACAGTAAACTGACCTAATTTATACGGTGAGATTTCCAAAATTAGGCACCCCAAATGTTCTGGGTTTAAAGATGATTCACCTCAGTGTTCTTCTGACTGACATGAACATTAAACACTTCTGCTATTAATCAGAATCAGTAAACATATTGTTTACGAATAAATGCATTCCCATAACATATGTGTATCTATATCTCTAAATGCTCTGGAGGTTACAAATATTACATGAGCGCCACGAACATCTGGAAGTTAGATGGCTAACTTCATGTTAATTTGGTCAAACCGTACATATACTATGACAAAACCAAATAATATATGATATAAATGCAATACAATACAACCCCAAAAATAAGTAAATAAATAACAGCTTGGATCTTCATTGTAAAGTTGCACTTCACTCATTTCTAGTGCTTGGAAAAATACACATCCACCACACCCAAAAAAGAAAGCTCCAGAGAGTTCCAGAGAATATATGTCATGTGTTTCAATATTCACCATTGAGTTTACTGAATATGTTGACCAGCATAAAAAGTGAAATGTATATCAGGCTAGGGTATAAACCTGATCCAGACCTTCTCAGTTGTGAATAAGTGCATTTTATAAGTTAGAAAAATATATTTAAAGCAAAATATGAGCTTGCTAAAGCACACCAAAGATTCTCTCCTAATGGAGAGGAAGGGTCTCTTTTCCTGTCTTACCTTGCTGGCCTTCAAGATGTTGATCTGCTCCTCATAAACAGTGTCTCTGTTCTTTTCCAGGAAGCCATCACACTGATACTCCACCTGACAGAGGAAACATTCAGTCATTAGGCTGAACATGGTACACTAACAAGCCAGAAGAGTACATTTGAGAAGTATGTTGGGAACACAGCATCATGAACTAGTGTGTGTGTGTGTGTGTGTGTGTGTGTGTGTGAGAGGGGGGGGAATTAAGACGTCTTAGTTGTATTCACTTTTGTCTGTCAAAAGCTCTTTAATACTATGCTATAGGATTCTGTGTACTTTGACACAGGCCAGATTTCAACGTTCTTTGTTTCCCAGAGCCAGAAGTAGAACTAAGCTATTCCTTGGCTCCTGATGATAGTAAAACCACTATGAGAAACCACCAGAGGCAATCTGTGTGTAACACATCTCACTGAGACAAGAACAGATAGGACAGTCTTTACACAAACACGTGCCCTTCTATACATTTTCATCAAGAAGAGACTGTTTTGTAATTACTATTTAGGTGGTGATGCATTACAGTTACAAAACGAGTGTCAGAACAGGAAAACGCCCCTGCAAAAGATTAGCTCATAAGTCGCAGTCTTACTGTGGGTTAGACAAATTAACCACTGCATAAGGTTTCACAATGCAAGCCTGCATCCTCTTTGTAACAAGCGCAAAGATCAAAGTCGAAATCAGCTGCCTTATTAACAATATTTTTATTTTATACTTGTGAATTTCAATGTTGAAAACTAATCACCAAATGGTATTTTGAAATGTTTTTGAAATATAATTTCAATTAGTTTCTTAATAACTCAATGTTATACTGCTCTCTGACTCATTTCGGAATCTCCCACTACTCTGCTCGTTGCCCTGAACACTCTTAAAATTCCTTGATAAAATGTTACAGCTTACAAACGTCCAACTGATTATTGAACCATGTAAAACTGCTTAGAACTAGAATAATTGTATACATTTATCTGCATATAAACTGGTGTTTATATGACTAAAACCAGTGAACCCAGCCTTTTGATGAGAGAGTCCAGATTTCCTGCTGCTTACCTCAAACATACCACTGTAAGACATTTAAAAATCTATAAAATATTATGGAGCTCTCTTGAAAGAGCAGCACCTGAATACAGTACCTATTCACAAAAGCTTCTGGAGGTTACAGTGCTCCAGCAGTGCTTGGCTAAAAGTGGAAAAGAGCATTGATTCCCCTTCAGAGACCAAATTACAGCCCTTATCCACACAGCACTGACCATGTTTGGGAGGTTCCAGCACAGCATGTCTTGCTATTCAGATCAACTGTAACCACAGGATGAGGAAATTTTAATCCAGGCTTGGATTAAAGTTAACCCACCTTATCTGCAAAATGGACAACAATGAACGAGCTATTAGACATCCTCGGCTTCTCAAAGTGTTGGCTGCCCAGGTGTTTGCTGTAAAGCTTCTGAGCCCAGTTCTGATCCGTTCCTTTAGGAACCTGTGAGAAGAAAAGGAATAAGAAAAGGCAACAATACCAACAGCAGCCTCTATTTGGGTTACCTATTGTAGGACTTATTTGATGCTGCTCCAAATGATGCTCAATAACTTCAAAGATTTTTCATGCTAGACCGGGTGGTAAAAATGAATAAATAAGCAGACATGAGTCTACTTTCATAAAAGCGCTTTGTGCAAATAACTTACCTTACACTCCTCATCAAGCAGGTCCAGTATACCAAGCTTGGCCTCTATGAGGTCAATGCAAGGTTGGTTGTCATAAAAGTCAATTAGTGTCCATGGGATCTGCTCCTTCATGTACTCCTCTTGCTCCAGTTTAAAAACATGCTACAAGAATTGAATAGAAAAAGATGAATAAATTATTATTATTTTTTTTTATTTGTATTTCAGCCACGTCTCATTTCTTTAACTAAAACCCTTGCATATTTTACAAGGAGAATTTGACATGGGGAAAAGATGAAATTGGGTCAATATGTAGCTTTCTTTTCCATTACTCACAGAGTTAAACTGCTGCTGAAGTTTCTCATTGGCATAGTTGATGCAGAACTGCTCAAAGCTGTTGATCTCGAATGTTTCAAATCTGTACAGAAAACAGGCTGGTTTGTAAAGGTTTTTTTTCTTACCCAGAAAGAGCTATACCACTGCCTTATTGTTCATGTACTGATTGATAACCTCCCAATTCAAGGTCTTTAGTCTGACTCTCCAAGTCGACACTTTCACCCTGTACAGAGGACAAGACCTAAAGACCGGGCTAACAGGCTAATGTTCCACAAATCATACCTATGCATTAAATCACTGCATCAAACACATCTAAAAATAATTCCCAGTAGATTTACCCATAAATGTCAAGCACTCCGATGAAGGAGTGCTGCTTGGAGGAGGTGTGCAAGGCCTTGTTGACATGCTCTACTATCCAGTCAAACAGATGGGCATAAATGTGTTTGGCCAGAGCGTTGCGAGCATTAGTCGCTTGAGCAAGAGACATGTTCTTCACGTAGGTCTCAGATGTGGTGACCAACTTCCTGTGACAGAGCCAGTGCTCCATTTGCTCCTGCTCCACACCCAGCAGTTGGCAGAAATGATGCAGATGAGAGTCATTCCTCTGCATGACGGAAAGCAAAAAAACAATATGATATTATTGACTAATTTAAACCACAGTTATTATTTTGCCATTAATCCCAAATTATTATTCTAAGTTATTATTCAGTTATATCTATAAAACTGAAGTGCAGTCATAAAAGGGGGGAAAATGTGTGGACCCATATGATACCAAATATGCTTAACTGGGACACAGTAAGTCATAGGCAACATGACTACTTAAACATCCTTACATTCATTTATTTATTTTTTTAAGGCAGCTTGTGAATGTGGCACCTAGTGCAAGTCTGTGTGGTGTTATCATGTACCTTGGAAAAAGCATCACAATATAACATTTGCTGCCATTCTACTTTTTTTATTTTTTATTTAAACCCTTAAATTAACTGGCTAATAACATCTATTACTAACGCTTATTAAAGCCTGTTGGCTTTTTAATGGCTAAAAAAAAATCTAATATACGCTGTACTTTGCAAAAGTCACTCTTTATTGAGAGTCTTTTTTATTTCAAATCAAAGTAGTTGTCAGTTGATTAAACAGAAAATTACAATAAGTATATTATTACATTATAAATTATATAAATAATAATATAAATAGTAATAATATTAAATAAAAAGAATATAAAATAAAAATAAAATTATAAAATAAAATAAAATGATATAAATAAATATTATAAATAATAATATTTGTTGTATTTCAGGTTTGACTTTTCCTTTCCTTATGTGTGAAATGTCTCCTGAAAAATCAGTGTCTCCTGAATAACGAATAACTGGAAATTAAATAAATGAAGGGTGATCTTTGAATCGTGAACAGTTTTGCAACTAAAAAAACTTATAACAGATCAGAAATAGGATAAGGTCATTCTGTAAACTAGCTCTTACAGAAATATGGCAAGACTCTCCATCCCTCTCAGATACAATGTCCACATTTCCAAGGTGCAGGATGGAGGCAATTATCTTGAAGATGCTCATCTGATTGCTCTCCTTAACACCTGTACAGTACAACTGTGTGTAAACATGTGTATACAAGAAGTGCCTGACAATCCTTTACTTAAAAACTCTTAATTACATGAAACGATCAAGCCATTAGTGACTCTCACCCAGCATTGTCAGTGCATCCCTCGTCTTCTCCAAGTCCTCGGCATCATTCACCCCCTCAATAAAGATGTTCTCACCAAGGGAAGTGTAAGTGAAGTCTTCTGCACTGGCTTTAAAGCAAAGAAGATGCTTAGACCACTATCAACTGGTCTTTGTTACCGGGGTGCACATTTGTGTGTTGATACTGTAGAACTACAATGGATACTGCAGTCACAGTATGTGGAAATGTAATGGCAACGTGCGGTTTTGTGCAAATTTGTAAAATATAGAACAAGAGATTTGTGTCTGTTCATGGACTCCGTGTTTTTATTTTCCTTTATGTAAACTGCTTTTCTGTGCAGCTGCTTTAAGACAACATTAGTTGTAAAAAGCGCTATACAAATAAATGTTGATTGACTGATTGATACTCATTTGTCTGAACCAGTGCAGAATAACACTGTGCAGAAACAGTAAAGCAACAAATTCGGTGGGACCAATCATTCTCTGCATAGAGAGTTTTTGAGCCATTTTGTACCACTGGTCTTTCGCATTTAACTCATCTGTGAAGTGAAACACTCACATACACTAGTAAACACACACTAGGGGGCAGTGAGCAGACTTGCCCTATCCACAGCGCCCGGGGAACAGTTGAAGTTTAGGTGCTTTGCTCAAGGGTATCTCAGTCGTTACTGTCGGGTTAGGAAATCAAACCGGCAACCCTCTGGTCACAAGGCTGGTTCCCTAACCTCCAGCCCACGACTGCCATAAAGTTAATAGCACAATGCAGCATAAATATTAGAAGTTAGTAGTAGAAGGTTACTGGACTACTCACTCAGGGCTAGATCTTTGAACTCTGGCTGGCGGGCGGAAGCACAGAGCTGGTAGAAGATGTGGTAGTTCCTCTCATCCTCAGCCTGCAGAAACATATTCCCTTCAGCACTGAAGTAACCACTTTGTGAAACACCTGATTTACCAGAGACATTGAGGAATCGACAGGCTCTTGTTAGAGCTGCAATTAGGGCTAAAAGCTTTTCTCCCACACCAGACTTACCTGAAATACTACTCTGGACTTCTCCAGCAAATACGTCCGCATGTTGGCACCAATAATGTGATATTTCCTGTCAAAGCCAATTTGGATGTATTTCCCAAAGCGGCTACTGTTGTCATTGCGCGTTGTCTTTGCGTTCCCGATCGCCTGCAAATACAAAGCATGTATGTGAGAGAATACCCTGCGATTCTGACAGGAGGTAAAATCTACCTGAACCAGAGTCGAACATAATTGATGCCTGACAAAAATTTAATTCATATATACAGTGTTGCTTAAACATCAGCGACCACAGTCCAGTTATTTTATTTGAGATTACTTGGATCATGAAGCTTCTAAAACGGGACTTGATTATAAGTTGATAATATCGTGTCATGGTGGTATTGGGGGTCACCTGCAAAAATGTACATTTCTGTCTTTCTGTGCATGGTGAAAGCTCTCTTCTATAATCAGAGCTCGTCTGGACTGAAACGATACTGCTAATTGAGTGAGAGATTTAGGCTCTCACCTTGGAAGTTAGATTTGCTTCCTGAAGGGCAGATTGAGATTGCCCTACTCTTATCAGCTCAAACAGACAGTGTGACACCCAGGTTTAATCTTGAAGCTGAAGTGCGTATGCACTGTGGTAAGGCAGTGTGGGGAATGGCACTAGGACACAACTTTGTTTGCTGTACATGTTAAGTATAGTGGCCTTCTAATTCTCTCTTCTGCTCTTAAGACAATCATTATGGTGACACTGCCTCATAAGAGGACCAGATTGAAAATAAACCTATAGCACACAGATAACATCAGGATACACGACAAGGAATTTTCGCAATATCAAGGTATGAAGTAATTTTTAGACAGCTTTTAAAACAAGTTGGAATACAATCTGCAAAATAGTGCTGCCATATTTAAATACAGTTTACAATAGTAGTTATCCAATAACAGTTTTTTTTTCCATTTACAAAAATATACTGTTGAAATGGAATAACAGCCAATCAGCTGCTTGATACTATGATACGTCCCACCATTCTACTATTCTAGGCCTGTACCTAGTAAGTGTCATTACTGGGGGTAACAGTGTTATACTATATTATGGATATTTGCTCCATTCATAACACCTAAGCTTTTCATAAACACTTAAGTACTGCTTTTACATTCAGTTCATTTACACTCAATGCTTATATATGTGCTATGAAGTCCTTAAGTAGGTAGCTTACAAACACTACTTATGTCCTACTGTCCTCACCTAATCAATGTATGACTTTGATAAGACTGAGCGCTTTCAAATTACAAAGTTGTCAAGTCAGTTCAGTGATGGTCTCAAGCACACTACCACACAAAAGCCATTCATAAAATATTGCACCTCCATAATGGGACTGGAGGCCAGGACTTTCTCCTCCACGTTTGTCTCGTTGGCTGATCCTCCCACAGTGGCGAAGTAGCGCATGGCGTACTTTGCAGACACAGTTTTCCCAGCTCCCGATTCCCCACTCACGATGATTGATTGATTCTTCTCATCTCTGCAGGAGGAAAAGAAACGTTTCCTAACGTGTATAAATAACATTTACCCCTGACTTGGCATGTGAATGCATTACCAGCAAGCTGGTAAGACAGAACGCAAGAAGATCCATGACCACATGATGACTTATGGATTCTACATCAGGTTCTTGCTGGTTTAGACTGTGCCACTGTTAGAGCTTGACTTTGATATGAAGATGATACGCACTTACATAACCTTTATTTTTACACTTTGTCAAATGCTGGCTCGTCTGTTGCTGGACATCTTTCCATTGACATGTAAGATCACAACCAGGCCTAGAGTACTCCCAAGTCAATTACTAATGGAGTCCCCTACGCACCAAACACATACCAGGTCATGGTACCAGATATGTGAAATACAATGCAGGATAGCAAGTTTCCATACATTAAGTGTATAAGTAGTGTTTTAATGCATGCATTTGTATTTTAATCTATAACTATTATTATTATTTTGCTGAACAGTGCATTCCTATAGAATATGCTTGCAACAAGACCTTGAGCTTTGGAACTATTTTAAAATATTATATTGCAGTTATACAATATAATAAAACCTAATATTATCATTTACTATAATTATAATTATTATTAGCAGTGGTGGTGGTAGTAGCAGTGTCAGTTACAAATATCTTATTTCTTAAAACTCTAATAATGGCTTTGACAGGCTCTCAAACAACTAACCCTGTGAACCCACAGCTCAGCTGACTGATACAAAGGTTGCCCTAAGTAATTTAAACAATCTAAAGTTGAGCAGATGACAGCCCTACTTGCAATTCTCGTGTTACAGAAGCTTTGGCATTCTTATTTTCCCCCTCAGTTCACTTCATTGTCGTGACTCTGACACGTCACAGAGGACTCACCGAGCCACTGCGGGGGCTGTGTAGACTGAACTTGAACCTGATGTGAACATGGACTTGTCTTTTGTTTTCCACAGGAAGAAAAATGCGAATGCTCCAGGGGAATGAGGACGCGTGCACTGTAATTACCCACCCACTCCATCCATTATTGAGCCAGCGGGCTGAACTTTGAGATTATTCCAGGCTCTCACGCTCAAGGTCCAACTACTGAATCAAATGAGGTAATCTGCTGATTGCATGCAGTATAAATAACAGCTCCAAAAACTTGTGCAGCGCAGGCGTTTTACTTGAAGCTACATAAAATCAGTGTGGTGGAATGCTGCCTGTAATTGAGGATTTAAAAACTTCAACTGTGTTATAAAATTTATATTATTAAATTCAGACCAGTGTCGGCATAGCGACTGACTGCAAAGCGAAACGATGAGAACGTATTACCTGTCACATTAGTCGGCAGACTGCACTGGTACATACCTGGCCATCTGTTTATAAGCCTCTTCAGCCACAGCAAAAATATGAGGGTCCATGTCCCCCATATTTTGCCCACTGTAGGCACTGATGACCTCTTCTCCATAGATCTGCAGCTGCTCATATGGATTAATGGCCACCAGTACAATACCTGTGGAGCAGAGGGAGGGTATAAAGAGGGAGTCCAGGCTAAAGCAAAACTGTAGCAATTTTGTGTAAAGTGTGGGATCAAGTAAAATTTGGTTGTTCATTCTTTCTAAATACATGTGAGGTTGATTAAATTTACAAACGAAAGTGTTTCTAATACCACAATGTGCAGAGCAGTGGAAGCAATCAAAAATACAAAAATTTAATCTGGAATGTATGAAGCCACTGAGCAAAAAACAGTAAAAGAAGAATATGTGTTGTCTTATTCATCATAAATTAGAATAAGACAACACAGAAGGTATCAAGGTAAACAGCTGGGAAGCTTGCTGAAGGCCTTCTGCTGACTTTCATTAATAAATTATGCTTGTGCTAATATGCTGTGTTAAAATAATTTTCCAAATTTCAAGTAGGCCACAAACAAATTCAATTTTATTCAACGAGGAATATAAAAACATAGAAATAAATGCTTTTAACAACAACAAAAAACACTGATCACACTACTATTAAGGCTCTCAAAAAAGAAGTGAGGCCTCCTTGTGATGTCCTTTTGTTTGTCCTTTGGCCAGGTATAAAGTGCCTCAAACTATTCATTCTGCCCTGACAAAAGAAGGGGATGACGTCAGGAAAGGCATGACAACGTGTCACTATTTTGTCCCAGAAGGACAGCTACCTTTAAAAAAAGCATTAAAGGGAACCACTGAAAACAAGGAAGCGCTGGCTTTGTTATGCTTTAGCAGGAACAATAAACTGGAAGTTTTCCGTCATTATAATACGGAACTGACAGAAACAAAACTAAATTAAACACATTACGAAAAGAGTACTCTAGTTTCTCAACTGTTAACTCACATATGATTATTCTGCTGGCTTATTTCAGCATTCTGCTCATCTCCCTCATATCACACCGCTTTACCAGAGCAAAGTGTAGTGAAGTCACTCCTATCTCTGATCTCCTACATCCTGACTGCAACAGCACTAGAGCTGCATATCAAATGACTAACTCATTTCTGGGAAGGCATCCAGGCACACCTAGACTTTGGAATTATTGAAACATGCCGGTTGTAATGTAATTGGGAGAAACTGGGAGAAGCTCGCAAAGTGAAAATTTTAACAATGAAACTGAGTCATCCCGACAATGAAGGATCGTCCTTTAACAAGCAATGGTACGTTGCCATGGGGATGGGCAAACCAATAAAAACACAGTTGCACGCAATGATGACCAGAAGAGACACCTTCTTTGTGCACCTCGGCTAAACCCTGCTGGCAGCACATTCCAAATCACAGCAAACCACACAGTGGCGTTTACTGCTGGGAAATGATTAAGAAGGCACAGGACGTGTGTGAAGATTGCGAGGTCCATATAAAGAAGACTGTCCAGCCACATGAATGATGGAACGTAAAGGGTCAGTAAAGTAAGCAGTCAGTGCCTAAAATTGTGATTAAAAGTCCATACTAAAAAAATAACCTGCATAAAACTGCATTTTATTCAATTTACAACTAACACCACCATTTAGACAAGCAGGCACCATACTGAAAACAACACCCTCAAGCGATAAGACAGACAACAGTGTTGTCCATGATACACAGCAATAAGGAAACCACACATGGATGTGCAAAATTACAGAGAAGGATGGGCTAGCTGACTGGCAGCGACTTTCACGAGCTACTGAGGTACACCGAGCCAACGCTAAACCCAGTTATGGAATTTATATTGATTATGGATGAGTAATAAGTGATAAACTGAAGTTTAGAACTTCATAATAACCAGGTTTTTAGCATGTTGTTGTCAGCCTCTCATTTTAAACAAAACCTTATATTGGCTGTTGTTTAAAATAATTTTGGGGTATTTCTTAACAATTTTTAATTTGAATTCATTTTGGTTAATTAATACAGAGCTCAGCTGCTGTGTGCACTCATAAGAGCGTATACAATAACATCGAATCAGACTTCAAATCATATTGAAATCAGCACCAGATCAGGACTGATCGTGTAATATGCTGATGACTTTCTTCCCAGGTCATAAACTTGCTAGGTTGCAATTAATCACCAACTAATGGCAGTTAAAAGAATTTGCCAAAATCTGCATCCCTACTGTGTATCCAAATTGTACCAATCTCTTGAGAGGGTGTCGTTAATTCTCTTTGCGGACATGTCGAAACATGAAACACTTTACCCCAGGCTTATTGCATTCTAAGGTGTATTATTAGTAACTATGTGGGAAACAAAGCCAGAGTCTTTCTTAAAGGTGCCATAGAATGAAAAGCCGTATTTATATTAAAACAGAGAAATATCACAGAACTGGCATAGCGTATACATCAAATACTGTTCTCTCCTCCTGTGAAAAGGGCTGTCATTCTGACAGGAGCTCAGGAACAGCAAGCAAAATCTGGGATTATATAAACTATAGAAATAAATGCTTATAAACTATGCCTATAGGCTGTAAAATGCATATTGGCACTTTTCATACCCTTTCAAAGGCACCGAGTGGTCAACGGCATAACGGAGGATGTTGATCTTTAATCGAGGCTAAAGTTGGCTTATTTAAGGATAATTTTATTTTCCTGTCTGTGTCTATTACAACACGTTGTTGCTGTGTGATCATCGCAGCGCCATGAGTGCATTCTATTGCACCTACGTCATAGTAGTGAGTGATTGAAGACTAGACCCAATGGCAGCCCTTGGCCATTGAACAGCTTAAAGAGTAACTTAGTTTTACTGCTTAACACCACGGTTATCATGGATTCTGCACATTACTTACAATGTGATTCGGTGACATGTTTTTATTTACATATTTTAGCTCTGGGAGGTTCAAAACGAGACATGCTACACAAGACTACAGAGTATTGTTTATGGCTCAGCTGCACGGCTTTTATTTATTTATTTATTTTTTTCATTTTATTTGGCAATCTTTTGTTCCTCTTGTTTTGAAAAACAAAATCTAATTTTTTAAATCAATGAACTAAATTAATTTGTGCAATACATAATTGGGTCTCATAATTTGGGAAAATCACTAACTGAATTAGCTCATGAGCGTGAGAATATGTGTACCGGTAAACCCTAATGCAGAACGTTTTTAGTAACAATTAAACAAATTCCTAAAAGACTAAATGCTACAGAGAGACCAGACTTACCACAGTATGTGTAGATGTGGTTGGACTCCAGGAAGCGAACCTTGAGGTTGTGCAGCACTGCAGGTTCGTGCAGATAGCTGAGCGCTGTGAGGTCATTTTCTCCCACCAGAATATCAGGGTTCCGAAGGAAGGGAAGAGGGTTGTCTTTGGGACCAATTGGGTAGTCTAATGTCTGAGACAACAGTAAGACACCAGTTTGAGAACACTGACAAATCTAAACTCCCAGCACAAATGCATTCTTCCATAGCAAGCTTAGTGAGGCCATCACATTCAGCAGGGCTCAAAATAAAAAGAGCACAGATACATTTTCAGGAACAGAGCATCTGTGAAAGGCATTAGGATCAGATGTCGTTTTCATTGTTGCTTATTCAGAGTTTATTTCAACGTTATGGCAATTCTGTCATTCCTAATTTAAATAAATGACATCAAATGAAGTACAGTTCCTTAAATATAACATGACATATCAACTCTAAAACTAAGACTGCTAAAATTTCACATTATGTTAAATGGGATTTTTGCCAAGATGCTGTCAAACTTGTCCAATCTAGAAACAGTTGCTCCCAAAGAATGCATTAGGGGAGGAAGCACAGATTGATGAATAATAATAACTTTAATTTAAACATTACCAGTCAATAACAACTCTTTGGGCAGTTTGGTGAGAAGAGAGATGTGGGTCCTGAGGGGATATGTCATTCCAGACCAAATGACATGTGTACATGTGTGGATACGGAAATTAAGGAAGATCAAGGTAGATCACGTGTTTTGATTATCTCTCAGATAACTCTGTCTCTGTATTGTTATTTGAGAATACTCTCTCGTACAGAGTTCACACCCCTGTACTTCCACCCAAAATATGATGAATAATTCAAGAGACATGCAGCTAAGAAGCACACTGCTGTCCTGAATAAGGAACGCAGGCCAAATCACAGGTCGTTAAATACTTTTTGACTTTAGAGAACTCACTGTGGCATAGTGTGCCCAGCATCCTTTATCTATCCAATTATCACATTGCTTTAGGACCAATTCAGTTCCTCCCTGATAAAATCATATTTACCGGTGATTAAACTTAATAGCTGTAACCTTTAAGAGGCGACACAGAGAGGAATGAAATGCTTACCGATTCATCTTCTAGTTTGAGGTGCAGGATGGATCCTCCCTCTTTGTAGTCTTTGATAATCTCAGCAGGCTTCCATACCTCCTCTGGGTCGGGGATCCAAACCCGAGTGTACTGAAACACAAACACACACACCACAATAGGCTGGATTAGTTGATTTGATAAAGCCTCTGGTTCTCTGGTTCTCTTAGACCCCATTTTCACCTGCCCATTTCATGTGACTTGAATCTGAATTGCAACATGATACAAATGTGACCCTCAAGCAGCTGCAATTGATTATTAAATAAGACTCCAGTTAGTTCGATTGAAATCTTGTTGCTATTAGATGCGTTATATTCTATATATTCATACGCAGCACCCAGTCATATGAAACACCCAGCGTTGCTCTTTTTTCTGTTCTATTTAAAAGTTTAGCACCTCAAAAATCACAACATGCATTGTTAATTTTCTGTTTTTACACTTATGATCATGACACGCTATGTCTATAAGCAGATGACAGATTGCAACAATCGCCCTCCTATATTAGTCATCATGGACTACTTGCTATAAAATGTACTGTATGGTAGCGTCATGCATGACGACATAGTGGATAAAGAAGTCAGTCAGACTGGGGCTTTATTGTAACCTGCTTAAACTTCTTAAAGCAGGTGTGTAAATCTCACACCCCAATCCAATTTAGTTAACCTTCTTTACGAAGAATTTCACTTTTACAACTCAGAGTCATCTTTACAAATAAAGGAGATGACTGGAGGGATGGAGGGGATGGCATTCTAAGCACATTTCATATCAATAAGAGCCATATTTTAACATATCCAAAAACAATATTTCTTTGTTCAATAAATGAATAAATAAATGAGCACACAAACTGCTGAATATTATTATAACCAAGTCTAGCATTTTTCAAAACGCTGAATCACCTTGCTGTATTTGCATGTAAATGTAATTTTACACCTCTATCAGTTAAACTACTATTACAAATTACTCTTTCAATTGTGGTGGTGTTTTCATTACACTGGAATAGATAGCATCAAGCCCTCACCTCAGATAAAAACGTCACAGTGGGTATTTGCATAGAACGAAAGACCCACAAGAACAATAGAGATAAGAGGCAGAAGTACAATGCTGTATCAGCTTTATGCACATTTTGTTTATGTGAGCTCATAACCAGCTGCAGCTCAGCCCAGGGCATATGAGTTAATGAAACACTAGAGAAGAGCAGCTATACAGAGTCTAATAAAACAGTGCTCCGTATTTGCTCACTGTTTTCACCCCACCCAGAAATCCGTACTGTAGAATGCCTTACAACTATCAGCGGAATGCAATAGTGATAAGACGCACAATAGATCAGTCGAATCCAGGGATAATTACATCTTCTACACAGCCCGCCTTGTTAAAATGAACTCCAGATAATAAAGGGGTAGCCTAATCATGCATGCTTTCAGATTGAAACTGTTTTTGCTTCTAGGGTCACAATGCAATGTGATTTTCCATACTACTACAGAGCGTCTTATTGACGTGTTGTGCACCATACTGGTCAAGAAGATACTACCAGAGCACGCCACTGACAGCAGGGGATGGAAGAAGACATGAATGATCTGGGATGCCTTCATAACCCCAGAGAGAGAACTGACATATTGCCTGACATGAGCGAAGTGATCCAACAACCACGATTGTGGACATTCAGTGAGTGGTGATAACTGTTGTCGCGTGTCGCATGTCTAGAAGGCCTGCTGTCACTCTACCTCCATCCCTACTGCAAAATCTGCAGGAACTGTGTGAGAATATTCAAGCTGCGTGGGATGGCTTATCACAGGGCACCAAAAGGAACCTCTACAACTCCATGCTGAGGCATCTAACATGTTGCGTTAGCAAGTATAGCGACCCGACGTCATACCGAGACACTGTTCTGTATTTGTAGCACAATAAATATTGTCCATATCAGTCTAAATTTATCATCATTTAGTGTTCCTGGTAGCCTTTATCTTCATTCCCAACAACACTGCAATACATATATAAATATGTACATACATATACTATATATATACACTCACACACACACACACTATATATATATGTACAGCGGTTGGACAATGAAACTGAAACACCTGGTTTTAGACCACAATCATTTATTAGTATGGTGTAGGGCCTCCTTTTGCGGCCAATACAGCGTCAGTTGGTCTAGGGAATGACATATACTGCGTCCTGCACAGTGGTCAGAGGGATTTTAAGCCATTCTTCTTGCAGGATAGTGGCCAGGTCACTACGTGATGCTGGTGGAGGTTCGTCCTTCTTGGTGGTATGCTGACATTACCCTGGATACCGTGGCTCTTGATACATCATAAAGACTTGCTGTCTTGGTCACAGATGCGCCAGCAAGACGTGCACCAACAATCTGTCCTCTTTTGAACTCTGGTATGTCACCCATAATGTTGTGTGCATTGCAGTATTTTGAGCAGAACTGTGCTCTTACCTGCTAACTGAACCTTCACACTCTGCTCTTACTGGTGCAATGTGCAATTAATAAAGATTGGCCACCAGGCTGGTCCAATTTAGCAATGAGACCTCCCACACTAAAATGACAGGTGTTTCAGTTTCATTGTCCAACCCCTGTATGTTATGTTTCTCCAGGATTGGATTTGCGTGGTTGTGGCCTCACCGAACTCACCATTAGCCTTTTTAAGCTGATTATATACGTACTATTATGTGTTACATATGTGTGTGTGCGTGTGTGTGTATGTATGTATGTGTATATATATATATATATATATATATATATATATATATATATATATATATATATATATATATATATATATATATATATATATATATATATATATATATAAAAAACAAACAAAAAAAACACAACATTAAAACGAGACCCAGATTTCGAGACTTTTTTTTTGTTTCTTGCTACATTTATTTGTGTGTATTTAGTAACTTTACAACACTGTTACAACCAAGCCTACAACAGGTTCTGCAAAGCCTCTTCTTGATAATTTGAGGAATTCTACACCACACACAGCATACAGCACTCGTTCTCCATTCTCCCAGACACAAACCTTTACTTAAGAGGAACAGGACTCTGTTTTAGTCATGAGAACAGAGCAGTTATTATGTAGTTGTTGTTGAAACACCACCTCACAAATATACTACAAATGGTATCTTCACATTTTCATCCCACTGCTATTCCATTCCTGATATATCCAGCAGTTACCCGCTCATAAAAATACCAAAACTGCCAATCCCATTTACAGACTTCTCTGCAGTTTCTGTCACTTGCACACTCTAATAAAAGATACAGATGGGCTACATGTGACAAGGGCTTTACAGCGGGCGAACAGGAAAAATCAATACCCCCTCCCATCCCTGGGCCATATATGCTGTTGAGGCAGCACCAAAAAGGCTCTTTCTGACTCAGCTGAGGAGATCCGGAGAATCAGCAAAAGTTTCCCTATAGCATCTCTGCATTACTCCTGACGTTTACCCAGAATACTGCAGAGACAATGAAGGAGATGAAAGGGAAAGCACAGAGAGAGTTCTGAGGGGGAACAAGCTAGAAAGTTATTACCAACAAAGAATAAATTAGTGCTCATCAGCCATCCTTTCCGCCTCGAGGCTTGGCTGCTTAGAGAACCGCACATGCATGGCAACTCTTAGGTCCAATATGTAACCAAAATGGGTTATTTATGCCAAAGAGGAACCATGTTTTCCAATTGGTGGATTTTTAAAAGAACCATTTTTTATACAAGAGATGAATGTTCATTCATTACATTCAAACCAAAACGTATTGAGACGTTTTTCATAATGGCTCGATAAAGTACAAGTGCAAAAAACACTGTGCCCAAAATGAAAGGTAGATAAGCCTGGCAGCCAGCACAGAGCTTTAAAAGCTGTTAGGTTTATTACTGTAGTGTAATGTCCACTAAATTACTAAACGGTCCAACACGTGTAGTCTTGCAAGATGGATGACAGATTATCATCAAAGCGTTTGCGGCTTTTTGCCACTTATTGTGGCACTTCCTTCTTTGACAAGATTGGTTGTTCTGTCACACAAAACAACCAATCAGAGACTGTTTTAGCATGACGTAGTGGTGGACAATTTTTCTGATGAACAATGATATGGATATGGAACGTCCATCTCAAACACTGACCATGACTAAGATCCTTCTCTAATGGATATGGATATGGATATGGAACGTCTTCCTCAAACAATGACCATGACTAAGATCTTTCTCTAATGGATATGGATATGGATATGGTACGTCCGCCTCAAACACTGACCATGACTAAGATCTTTCTCTAATGGATATGGATATGGAACGTCCGCCTCAAACAATGACCATGACTAAGATCTTTCTCCAATGGATATGGATATGGTACGTCCTCCTCAAACACCGACCATGACTAAGATCTTTCTCAAGGCATACGTTTGACAGTTTCTTTACATGCAGGATAAACATACATCCTACTGTCATTAGTCGGTCTTACACATTGGCTTCTCTAAATAATCCCACATGTTTAATTATGCTGAGGTCTGGACTCTGGGGTGGTCAGCACATTGTTGTGAGAACAGCAGCAGCTTCTGTGCTTGATTTGCATTTTTGCACGTTTACATTTCTGTTTCTCAGTAAAGGATCCTTGATAGATTTTCTTTTTTTTTCTTAAAGACGAGAGCTTGAAATGCTGTTTATCTAATCATGGCAGTTTGGTTTGGACTACGAGGCATGCAAGTGAATTACCTTATATCTAATCTCCACAGGACAAAAAATAACTGACACTTGGTTCCCATCACCACCACCTTAAAGAACTACAGTACGAGTTTCTACAGTGAATCACTTTACATCAAATTACTCTACGGGACTCTGTGTAAACCTGAGGGAATCATCAAGAACAGAAAACTGGTAAAACTGACAACTAGACGTCCTTTAAGATCCATAACACGGACAGTGGAAGTCTCACAGTTAAAGAATGGCCATTATTAGAAGTATAACCAGAGGTGGATTTGGTATAGACTCAAAAGTAGCCAAGCGGACAAGTTTTTATCTCCACTGTGAAATGTGGTGGTGGGCAACGTTCTGCAGCACACCTCAAAATCAACACCAAAATAGAGCTCCCTGACCATGGGATCAAGGTTTTGCCATGGTTATCCCAGTCTCTGGACAATATGGGCTGTTGTGTATGCTTTCTAGCTTTAATTTAAAATAATAACAAAAAAAATTGACCCTTTATTAAAGGAACCCTAAATGAACATTTACTCAAACCTATGTGTGCAATAATAGTTGGAAAAGAAATCTAACAAAAGTCTTTCCCATTTATACTTTATGACTCTGAGGTGTTATCTTTGTAAGGGGAGGCTCCACAAAGCATTAGATGAAAGGATGGCAACAACTGCGGCACCCTTTTAAGGCAAAAACAAATTTCATAATAGGATTTCTTTTTCTTTTCTTTTTCAATAATATTTCAAATAAAGGCTAGGTTTGGTAAATATTTTGAATTCAGTGATAATGATGAACAAAATGTTTTTGTTTTTTTTTATGGTCTGATCTGCTCTTTTCGGGGGCTCTTTAAACTCAATACTGTTCCTAACTTAAAGGTTCTTCAGGGAACCGTAAGTGGTTTGCCTATGGCATCGCTCTAACTAATGTGCTGTGAGCGTGCAATGGATTTTCTCTGCGTACCTCCATACTTCCCTCCATCAACAGAACACCTATGTAAATAATCAGCAACGGCACTAATCAGAAATGTGTATCAGTCAAAACAGGCTTGAAGAAAACATTTACATTTCTAGTGGTCTAGCAAGAAGACGGTTCACCTTGGGACTGTGCTTCATCAAAACGATGAGCACTGGCACAATGAGGACATGATTCAGAGAGGCAGAGTGAGTGGCTAAGCTCCGCAGAGGCAGAGCTGCATCATTTTATGAAGGGGAACCAAAAAAACACAGTAGGACTATTGCTTGAACAGCCCAGAGATCCAGAGCTGCAGGAGTCATTGCGCTTAGATCCAGATAGCAGCCTTTCCCAACAGGAGTCCTCAAGGATTAGACTTTAGCAACAGCAAGTTTAGGGATGCTGGGCAGCCAAATGGTATATATATCCTGTATTGGACATCCCTCAAGTGTTCAAGAACCCTAACAAGGAACCAGTCTAGAAGTATTCCGAACTGAGTGTGGGTTATATGAATCCTGGCAGATTTGTTAAAGACTACATGAGATTCAATTAATTCGTCAGATATTAAATTATGAGAGAACACATCAAGGGAACTGAGCCAAATTCAATTTAATCAGAACATTAACCGTTTCTGACATCTATCATCTAGCCTTACTGGGTCGCATGCAGAAGCTCCACACACCATCGTGACTGGCTTTTTGCAATCTGTCATGTATGTAGAAGCTAGAGTCTCTGCGGTGTGTTAATAAAACATTTCATTAATGGAGAAAAATTATTAGATGCACCTCAGTTAAATGTTAAAACTGTGGGATTCGGGGACTCCATAGGGATGTTTTGATGGTAATTTTAGATTCATCTGATCTTTTAACAACGTAAGAACTCAGGCTTTGGCAAATGAGACTCAATCAATTATTAAGCGATCAGGGAAACATCTGAGGTCCACTTCATTTTCTCACATCACTCCTTCTGAGGATTCTGGTGATTTGACATACTGATATTTAATGACAGGATGGTGTCGACCTAACCGCAATGGGCCTGAAAGAAAGTCTAGCTGTCAAGAAGCCATTACTGAGAAGACAAAAAGGACAAGACAAAAAAAGAAGAACTGAGAAAGATCTGTAAATGAAATTGCTAGGGTTCTCAGAAGAATGGACTGAACACCCCAGAACCTAGACCAAAACGCCTTTGAATGTGTTTGGAAAGACTTGAATCATGAGAAGCAGAGAAGATACCGTATATACTGAAAACAATGATGCCATATTTAGTTGTAGACGTGTGATTTTTTGTTAAACGTATGTTTTTGAGGTTTGGTTTGTACCCACATCATCTGCGTGTTTCAAAGGTGCCATAAAATGGAAATCTGAATTGCATCATCATAGCTGAATAATGAAAGTTCAGTACATAAAAAAAACAGACATACCCCAAGTCTTAAACACCACTGTCTCGTCCTTAAATTACAAATACTGTGTTTGTAAAAACAAGCCGATTCCAAAAGCCTTGACTGCTGGGTAACATTCCTGACTACACAGAAACTGATGACCCCAAAATTCAAACTAATCAGCTGACATTCCCATCCAGGAGGAACGAATGAAAACAGATCAGCACCAAAGGTGGACTACATGTGCAGAAACCTCCCAGGGGATGTCAGTACTTCTCAAAATCATTCCATTGATCTGTCAGCGGGAGTGGGAGACCTTTAAACGAGCCAGATCATCTTAAGCTGAACGTTTAGTAAGCCAACAATTTAGTTTTACTAAAAGTATGTTTTTTTTTCATGTTGCCTTTAAACCAGTCAAACAGAGAAGAGCTCATCAGAATATTCATGAGAACGTCATAAAAGACAAACAGCTTGTTTGATTATGGGGTGAAATCTCAGTGTTATAAATGGACATGTAAACCCGCATTTTTTACCCTGACCTGACCAGTCCAAGTCCAACACCTTCTATGTTAAACATCAGAAACCAAGTTAAAATACTAAAATAAATGAAGTCTTTGACTTTAATTTCTACTTTAAGAGGTCTAGCCGCATCTTAGACATCTTAAATACCCAACAGCATTATGGTTGTGTTGCTTTTAAGGTTCTCATTTTAGGAAAGTTAGAACAGCAGGAGGAAATAGGCCAGTGAGATAATCAAATGTATACCCTGAAGCTTCAATTCACTTCTGTAAAATTGTTCAATGGAACCGCGTGGGCGGGTTCAATGTAACTACTGGGGTGTTAGGATGTATGGCCTTTTCTTATCAACTCAGGAAAAACAAAAAAACGCCTTACATCAACCTATGTTACCTAAAGTGGTGCTTTAGCTAAGCCAAGATTTAGCACAGGGTTTGCTTTCTGTAGGTATTACTCCATTAACACATCTGCGCCTTTAATATCAAACACTGGTCTAAGACGTATTCCAATCCTGTACTCAAACCCTTCAGCTGGAACTCCTACAGAGAACAGCATCATAGGTCTGTAAGCAGAGAGGTTAGAGTAGAAATTAGATCAAATGAGAATTTAACACTAATATTGTGTTGTGTCTGAATAGTAGGCCACGTCACATGCAAATAGTCCACTGTGACAGCATCAGCTCATTTGATTTGTAAAACGTGCTTAGACAAACTCACTTTTCATGAGCTCCATGAAAGCTACAGTAATGTTATACGTATGACTCGCACCAATATGCACCAAGTAACTCTGTGGACTAATTTGTTTTGGAAGTCTGGGAATTAAATACAAATCAAAGGTACAATTAAACACCTTCGAAAGATTCCCAAAATACGGATACGTACACGTTTGAATACACAGATACTGGAATACTTTCCTCTTTACTTACAATATCATTCAAAAGTCCAGAATCACATGTAATACCAATATTCGTAGAATGAAACACTAGCAGGCATTAAAAAAGTTTTATTTAACTTTTATTTCAAGGGTTTTGGAGGACACCCAAAGTCAGATATTACATTTATCCACATGTATCATGTACATTACTTATCCTACTGACTAATATGGGGTGTTAAAACCTTGGCATACTGGGCAGGAATGATATAGATAATTTCTTATTAATTACTGTAATAACTGTGAGTGTTAATTCAAAAATATTCGTTAGTAGGAAATTTTAAAAGTTACAAGATTAATCCATTGGTCCCCAAGGGACGTGGTCCTGGCACAAGGTTCAATTTGCTTTCTTAAGATATATTTATTATCTCATAATTAAATATTAATGGTTCCCATAAATAAATAAATAAATAAAAATAAAGTTATATACTTCGACTTTATATTTTTATATTTATATAAGGGTTTGATATCGATTGGATCAAGTGTGCTGGGAGCAGAGCAAGCACTAAACTGTACATAACAGGGAGTCCTCCAGGGCCAGGGATGGAACGACACCAGGCTGAGTTGTCGATTAACACTATCAAAGCCAATGCTCAAATCAATTGCTTTTACTGCTGTGTGGTAAGACTGCATGGCATCACAGCTACTCTGTGAGCTATATGCTCAAAGTGCCAACAAATCACACTCTGAACAATTACGTCATCTGCACATTCAGTTCTGTCACTTCTTATACATTACCTAACACAGTATGATGTGTCCCTTGAGTGCTGACTCACTCAGCATTTTTCTCAGACTACTTCAATTCACATCAAAACCAGAGAAGCTAGATTTGGCAAATGGTTTTAATCATTGAAGACTAAATTGAAAACTGAATTATCTTCATTACCAATGCAAACCGTACCACTCACTCCTCAGCCCATACAGTCTGTATAGAGTACAACGCTAAACAGTATGTTTTGAATTTACTGTGTTTTATATGTCACCTCTTTGGCAAACAGCAATTTAGCCCCATGCACTGCCACTGAAATTATGAGTAGTGTATTAGTCTGGATTGCTGTTTGACTCAGAAATGAACTTATTTACACATATTCCTTTATATACCTTAAAGGCACAGTACGTAAAACAACCTGTTTGAAGCAGCCTTATAGAAGATTGTTTTTCTTTCCTGATTTTTTTAATTTTAAGGTACATTTTTACACATAGTGGCTTTAATTTTAAGGAGAGAAGAAATAACTCTTTTTGTTTCATAAACCCTTACAGATGTCATAAGTGGCCCATAACGAGAAAAGTAACGAATATGGGCCCTTTAATTCTTATAGGCTGAAATGACACAGATCTGTAGAGATGTCACATCCGATCAGGTTTAAGTCACACGTGGTCCTTGTTTGGGTATGTATACAATTAGTTTGGCATATGACATTATTGGGAATATTTAAATTATAGTTCATATTTTTTTCATGCGCCATTATTCAGTGTTAAAGCAACACCAGAGCCAAATGTGAAGTTAGAGCCAGTAAACGTTTTTTTTTATTCATCTCCATCCTGCTGTAATAAAGAACAGCTGATAGTTGATCACTGCTAATTATCCCGGCAGTAATGTCTCATTCGGCTGGTTTTTCCGCGGCTCATGTGGTTCACTTTAGAGCCATTTCCTATTAGGCTATTTTCACCTTGGTCCCGAATACTTGGGTCTGAATCCAGGACCACTTCTTGGCTTATTTGGTGGAGAGGCTCAGTATCGCTGGCTTGCTTTCACACACAAGAACTCCATTTAAACCGTGGATCGATTGCACACTTCCATACGTCATTTTTTCTGCAGTAGGTTTACAAAATATCTGTTTGCTGATTTTTTAAAATTTTTATTTTGCTTGGATACAAACACTCCTGTAGTGAGGAACAGCGCAGGAGCACCTACTGGCATCCTACTGGGAGTCTTTCTGGCATGAGGAGATTTTTGGCCACACAGTCCAGCGCATGAGATGTGCAGTTTTCACCGTGCTCTCAGTACACAAAGGTGAGCTCCCTGCAGTAACTTTGCTCCAGTGTTTTATTAGGCATACAGGGATGCACAATAGTGATAACACTGGACTGTCATATTGCTGACTCGAAAAAGGGAAGTAACGCAACAAGTTGAGACAATCACGTTACATACTGAGCCAATCACACAACTCCACACACAGCACCAGGAGCAGATAGCTTCCACACCTGCAGCAGATCACATCAGTAGTTCAGTAGAAGCGATCCCCAGACCACAGATTTCAGAAGGTCTCAAAAACAGCTTTCACACTTGACCAGACGTACCAAACTGCCAAAGCAAGCGGAACTGGGTTCGGAAAAAAAAGCTTTAGTGTGGAAACGCCCTTAGATGTGCACATGCGGGTCATTTCAGGATGCTGGTTCATTCACAATAGACAGATCTGTGTCACATACATACGCAGATGTGAACCATCAGATCGGTTCTGAGCAAAAATCATTTGAGCAATGAGGAACTACAGCCATGAACACAGTCATAGTGAACTTCAGGACGGGGTCCTGGTTGACATTATGGTCATTTTAATCTGGCCACATCTGTCATAACTTCTGGATGATGAAATACTTAGAGTGAAATGAATGCACTGACTGATTTTCAGGTTCAGTGAATGTAAAATTTGTTTTCCTTACTTCCCCTGTCTTACAGCATTCACATTTACTATGCAACACCCTGGGATAGTAAGTAGGGCAGGAGAAAGACCAGGGAAAGTCATTATCATAAACATAAAACATGCATAGAAGTTTTGAGCATGTTATTTTTTCTTTGTTTTTTCTTTTACATTGAGTAATACTGCAACAGTGAGCATTCCTTAAAGAACAAAAGCATAATCCAGAAGGGGGTGCATGAACTGAGGTCACGTCCTACATTTACCCATACAGTAAACGGACAAACGGCTCACTCAAGACCAATTAGCTCAACAATGGCATCAAAACATCCACGACTGAAAACTAACCAAGCCAAGCAGAATGAACTGCTGCACCATTTAAGGTGGAACAGAAAAATAGCTGGCAAATAGGAACACCAACTTCAGCCTTGTCCTCTGTTGTTGTTTAACACCAGTTAGTAAAATTATCGTCTTACCTTCAGGAAGTTTTCATTGTTCATTTATCAAAAGTGTGAAATGTTGTTGTCTCTGTTAAGCGCCCAGCATATTTCCACAAAACTAAACTCCTCAAAGTCTTCCATCTTTGGTTCATAGCACACCTTATTTGCACTGACCAATCATAGGCACAAACTCTTCATTCACCATCAGCTATGTGCCTGACACAGCACGTAAAGCCCCTGTGCAATTTCTTGGAGTGTTCATTTTCTTCTGCAGTACTTGTACTCCTCACTGAGGCAGGATACGTTATCAGTTATCGGCTGATCGTGGCCCCAAACACACTGATTCTACCATCTCTATTACTCATTTTAGGAACTCCTAGTATAGACAGGATTTCTCTATATGAGAAAGATTGAACTGGTCTTGGATTAGGCCGAATTTAAAAAGTATTACTCAAACGTGCCTTAAAACGACTGTACAAATGGGCAAAACTGCACTGCATTGGGCTGAACACAAGAATAAATGTAAACATGATGTCCCCAGGCAAGCGGTGAGGTTGGTATAAATTCATTAATCAAACATCAGCTGATTATTTGACTAACAGTTATGCCTTCTGTGGTTTTTCCCCCACTTGTCAAAGCACTGACATCATCCAAGGCCGTCCGTACATCATTCAATGGCACGTTTATGGTGCAATGAACACTAGTAGCAAGTTGTTGTCAGCATGACCATGTGTATTGTTTTAATATTACAGAACTTGTACTTGTTAATAACAAACACAGGAAAATTATAAATTATAAAACATGGCGATCCCTGTTCTTATCACATACTCCATACATTTGTTTTGGGTAATAGAAGCAAAAATCCCTTTGCAGATTTGCAGAATGTTTTTTTTTCCCATTAAAGGTGGTCTGACTTGTGTTGTGTTATTGGGACACTTGTGGGAAAATCTACAAAATCTAAAAACACAGGACTGCTGTTGGTCTCTGGCTAAAAAAGCTGACAGAAGTAAAGTTCTGTGGATGGGCAGGACAGACGTATTTAGTATAAACAGAAGCAGCAGAAGCAGAGTGTAAAGAATGGGTTAGGCCAAATGTAGCGCTCCAATAGCTGGTAAATGCTAGATAATCATTTATCAGCACCGAACAGCTAAATCCAAACCTAAAGACGAGCAATACCAGTGACAGCAGAAATACACACTTCATCTTTTTTAACTCGTTTAAGTGTTAATTATACTGATAATTATGAAGTTAATTATAAAGCCAAAATCTGTGTCCGGCCAGCCTTTTCTGGAAGTACTACAGACGTCTTTGAGTCTTCACTTTTCATGTTTCCAGTGATTTACAATGAATCAATTAGGCTTATGTTAATGAGACTGATCAAATCTCCAGTCTAATTAAGCGTCTGTAACTGATAGCTCCAGCTCAGTGGGCAGCATACTGAAGACTGAGCAGGTCCTGTATTAATCACAGATTATTATATCAGTAACTCTGATGAAAGACCAAGCATATCTTTAAATTCCTCAGTTTCATGTATATATCACATTTATTGAAGAACTTTCAGTTTAAAGAGGTGTCCTGTTGACGTCAGGTCCTCCCAAAAAATCAGTGCAGATCCTAAAACATTTTTTCAAGAAATAAACTTTGTGGGAAAAAACACTATAACTGCCCAAACAAACTAATTATGTTAATGCATGAAAACCAGTTATGACAGTCTCCAATTCTTTGATGGACAGGTTCAAGAACCAAGCCATATGTTCTTCGTGCTTCAGATTCAGTGGCATGCTCCAAGAGGACTGCTTAAAAACCGAGTGATGGTCCACTTCCCCATAGCTGCCTCTCATGCATACAAAAACAACCATAATAGATGCTGTATTAAAACAAGTCAAAAAGTGTTCAGTGAAGCATATTAGGGAATGGTATTTAACACCAGCTTATGCTGTATATGTTATACTACAGAGGGTGTCACCCAAGATCCGTTGGTGGCATGATATGACGGCAGCCAAACAAACGTGAGAATGCAGATTGGCAGAATGCCATGGAATTTTTGGTCACAGTAGTAAACATTCAAGCTTTACCACAATATAACCTCCGAATGTCAGTCATATTTTTACAGAATTAGTCAGCTCACTCAAAGCTACCTCTTTGATGGTTCCGGCAAACAAGATATTATAAACATGCCAATCACCCTGCTGGAATTATGGCCCTCTTCTCCACTATGCATTAGAAATCAAGTTTTCTATCCTCATTGTTGTTGTTGTTAATATTAAAGTGGGTAAGATACTTTAAATTGATCTAAATGGAGGAGTTGGTGAACAATGGTGCACTACTACACACATAGTTGCCAAAAGGGTTCTTTGGAGCATTGCCGCAGAAGAACCATTTTTGTTTCCCTAACTGGTCACTTAAAAGACCCTTTACAGCTACCAGCGCTGCTCTGTTGGTCATCAAATGTGAGGTGACTGCACTTATACCACTAAACAGAATTTTTTTTTAATTCACTTAACAGTTACTATTAAAACGAATAATCATTTAGCATATTTCTGTAGAAATGTATAAGACTACCATTAACAGTCCCTCGAAAATACATCTGTAAAATCTATAACCTTGTTTTTATGAGCACTCAATACTGTTTGGACGTCCAAAAGAGATCCACATTTAATTTTTAAGGTCTTGTGAAGAATGCTATAGCCTAGTAAGTTGACTGTTAATGTCTGCAGACATTCGGCAGGGGAGCTCTTGATAACACCACACTTTAGTTGAACTTCTTTTGTTTACTTTTCATTTAATTTACATTTATTTACTCATTTAAGACCACCCCACCTAAAATCCACATAAACAAATGGTTTTAATAAAACCTACTGTAACAAAAAGCTAGCTTCCCCACAAACCAGCTTTAACTTAACCTGGCTCCTTAGTTGGGCATGTGTTTAAAACGATGCTTTATTGAAGAAGTTTTGGATTTAAATGCAGCACTCAGAGTATTATTAGTCTTTTTTGCTTCCAGGCTGACACAGAGAGGTACGTCCTGACATAGCATTTCCCCACTTTTTCTGGCAAAAAATATTCTAGATACGTCAAAAGGCATGCTCATCTTCTCTCTACAGCCCTCTTCAGGTCAGGACACTCATTTTTTATCATATTCAGACCTGGGCTTTTACTGTGCAATTCCAAAACATCAAAGTCATTTGGTTGATTTTGATACTCATCCTCATCCTGAGCTTTTGAGCTTATGTCTGAAGATTTATTGTCAAAATCAACAGGAGCCATCTATGATCTCTCCCTGTCGACTAAAGTCCCAGTTCTGGCTAGGGAAAAGCAGCCCCAAAGCCTGATGCTGCCATCACCAGGCTTCACATTCCCTAGTCTAACCTAGACCATATAAAAACTTGTGCAAATTTTATCCAGTTTGAATATTTCTTTTTCAAACCTTCCGCTTACACCCTTTACTGGTTAGTCTGGATGGGTCAAGATGAACAATATGGTTTTTAAATGTACGGAGAAACCAGTACTTGCAAGACATTCCTGCAGCATATTTAAAGTTGCTATAGGCCTCATGGCAACGTCTCTGATCTTCCTGTCTGCCTACTAAATTTAAGGGATGTCCTGTTTTTGATAATGTCCCATTTGAGCCAATTTTCTCCTCCTCCTGTTGATGATCATCTTCACCATATTCCCTGGTATTTCTAATTCTTTGGAAATCTTTTGAACCCCTGTCCTGAACGCTCCCTTTCAACAATAAGATCCTGATCATGCTTTGTATTCGCTTTGTAGATGATGCTGCAGGACACAACCAAACATGCTCCAGGGAAAAGCTGAAGTTCATCTGCCCAGCCTATATTATCATAGGGGAAATGCTGAATTTGAGATGTTGCCCATGAAGGACCTCCACATAACAGGTCCGATACCAACTCAGGGTTTTCCTTCGACCACACAAGCGGTAGTTCTATTGTTATTCTATTGTTATTATAGCTCACTTTTGTTCTGAAGAGTGCTGAATGGAGATTTCTGTCATCAGTGAGTCAGAGACTTGCATCTACTCAGCTTGGACAACATAAGAATGAAGGCCATAGAGAAAGAATAGAAAAGGTTACTGTTGTTGAAGGGGAACAGTTGGTTACACACAGACAGACACGAAACTCGCACTACTGGTTTTTTTATAGTAGCTTTTCAGTAAATTTCCTACCAGTCAGGAACCAGACTGCTGGTCAGTGGTGAGAGAATAAAATATCAGCAACAACCTAACAGGTCCTTACAGAAACCACTTGCTATTGAGCACATACCAGTGAACAATACAAAACAACCTACAAGACCCATCCCTTTTAATCAACCCAGCCATAAACGAACCACAGAAACTAATCTGTGAAGGCAATAAAGAATGAAATCACTCGTGTAAGGCAGTGAGTGAAGTGAGTATAGGATGTTTCCCATACTAATGGCGTAAATTAGGACTATATGACAAATGTGGCGCTTGCACATATGGACGAGGGAAGTCTGCATTGTTCAAAAGTTCTTCTCACATTTACCAGCTTCCCTAGACTCCTCTTATTTACATACAGGTAATACTGAGCGTGAAAGGCCAGAGACTAAACGTTTCCATGCCAGTGCTCTTCTAGCCACACCCAGCACTGTGTGTCAGCACAGTGACAATAAGCTCAGGTTCAGCGAGACTGGGTGTGTCTTACAGGAAGTGCTGCACCTGTGATCTTCGGCCTTTCCACTATCCAAGAATGACCGAACTGTGTTGAAACTCGATATAACAGCCTGACTGAGCTGATACGGCTGCTTCTGCCTGTCCAGGAGAAAAGACTGCTTGCTGAATGTGCTTCAAACAGGAGTGACCTTTGAATGATGATAATGCGGATTTTAAATTCCCCTACTGGCTTCTCTATCAGCCTGATGGACATGCTCATTAAACAAACTATTGCCACCATTTTTTAAATTTTAATGTATTTATGAAATATATGCTTGATTAGCTATTGTTCAGTTAAAAAAAAAAATATTTTATGCTTTTTATTTTCTGATTGTTCAGTGCAGCTGTAAATAATTGCTAGGTTACACAATTACTAATATAACCAACAGCCACAACCAGATGATAACGTAATACTTCAATTAGGGCTGAATTATTTATGAAAATGTTTAATTTTGATTTTTCTGATCAACATAGCAACTGTAATTTACACACTTTAAAAAAAAGTTCTAGCCATTTTTAACCAAACAAAAACAGCACATCCATTTTTTTACTTAAAAGCTTAATGTAGTGCGCCAGACTGCCACGTCAAGCCTGCTCATTCAACCCTAACGTCAAGACATTCTTACAATACATGACATTCATCACTATAACAAGCGTTTTTGAACTACTGACTAATTTACATTCATCTTAAAATTATGCAAGTGCTCATATGAACATATCGCTGCTGCCCAATGAAAAACATTTTAATTTTTTTTTTACTTTTACGCATCATTTGAACACATCAGCTGCTGTTACACTGCGTGAGAATCTCATGATAAATGCACCAACAGAAATGGCCCAAAACTGTTTGGAAAGATGTCTGTTTCCATTGACTTACATTAAAGTTAAACGAGGTTTTTGGCCTCTCCTGTAAAGTTGCCATTTTGGAGATACTAGTTTTCCTTTGGACAGTGATGATATGCTACCTTGCACATATACGCACATGAGGTGTGCTATCAAACATAAAGCCGGAAAAATCACAAATCCCACACGTCGCTGGCTGTTTCCATTGCTCATACTGGCTCAGCATCAGTTACATTAAGCTTGCTCCCACTGGCCACAGTGCCACATCAGTACACAGTTTCCAATCACAGTGGAGTCGACTCTCCAAGGATATCATGTAAGGAATGATCATCTCACTCTAATTGATTAACTGATTAAAATACATAGTATAAAATTAAGTACTAACTAACAGGAAGTGAGACTCTCACACAATCAACAGCTGGTCAGTTTGTTATGATGATTTTGGCAGATCTCTGTTGCAGTGTTACATGCGAGCAGGGACTACTGCTGAATGCTACTCCAACACCTTTATCAAAATGTCTTAACATTATTATGCATGACTCACTGTGATAAACAAACAGCTAGGCTATGTATTATGTAACACTTTATTTGATTGATGTTTATTTATTATTTTCTTCATCTTAAACATTCATCTTACAGTTTAGCCTGTTACTGTGTGAAATTGTACAGAAGTTGGCTCCTATAGTTCATTTAGCTCACACAATGTGAACTTTGACATAGTAACTGGAATCGGGCAAGAGTGATATGACATCATCGCTAGTGCAGATTAAAAGCTGAAACTGTTGCATTTTTGCCGGTAGCTGTGAGAGGGGCCTTAATGGTGCTTGCTCACCTGAGCTGGGTACCTCCAGCCGCAGTGGGGGGAGGGACACGCTCACACCTGGCTCTAAACACCTCTCCCCCTGGACCTACACAACTTGTTTATCTGCTCTTTTGTGTCTTGGATTTGCAGTGGGATTTATGTCCTTTCGTTGTTCATTTTTGACACATCTGCTCTACATCATAAAAACGAATCTCTATAATATCTTGGCTTTATTTTCAGGGTCATATACTACATGTTTCTTATTTTATTATATGCATTTTATTTTTTCCACCAAAAAAAAAGAAAAAAGAAAAAACACACACCTAATTAGTTTCTATGAATCATTTTCCAACCGTGCCCTATGCCTTAGAATTAAAACAGGCTGGTTTTGCTATTCGCCATTAAGATGTATGTAAATTACATTCGTTCTGATTGGCTGTCCTGTGTTGTACCACTTTCAAAAACAGCAGAATGGGCTGAAACCTGTATGTGAACTTTCATGTATGGACTGGGAGGTAACTGGTTTTTCCAACAGTGTTTACATCCCACTTTAAACTGTTTAATAAATAATAATAATAATAATAATAATAATAATAATAATATTTATAATAATAATAATAATAATAATAATAATAACAGTTGTAATATTTATAATAATAATAATAATAATAATAACAACAACAATAATAATAAATAAATAAATAAATAAACATGTGGTTTTCTAATATATGGCCATTTCATTGTTTCATAGCAGCATGGTCCTACAGAGATCCTCTTATAGCTAATGAGACGTAATACACAAGGATTTGGGAGAGGGGTCTCTTGAATCCATAGTGGGGGGCAGGGGTACTCTGTGGCTCAGTCTAATCCTACTCTAATATACTGATGGCCAACAAACAAAAGGAAAGGGCATTTTCATAACACAGAAACAAGCAAGGGTCTCAAGGTCAATACAAAAACTTGGCCATCCAAAGAATGTCTGGATGTATTTCTATGCTGATCGTTCAGAGTCTGTGGATGTAAGTGTATACACTGATGAAAACAGCCAGTTGATTGAAGTCATCCCAACCAAAACAGATGGAACTGCAGGATTTGCCTCTGTACCTCTAGTGCGGATTAGATGATCAAGCAACTTGTTAGTCTGCATTAAGGATTGGTTGAGAAGAAGACAGAGTAGAAGGGAGGTAAAACATTTATGTACTGTATTAGAGAAAGCCTGCCATATTTAAGGTGGCGATTTGTATATAGGGGTTGACACTGGCTACTGCATTGTGCAACAATTGTAAACATTATGGGGTAACAAAGAAATGCAGAGTCTATGTCTTAAGTGGCCACTTGCCTTTAATTTTTTCATAAAGTGAGTTCTTGATAACGTAACGGCTGTGTGCATTTTTATAACCGTTGGAGTCTTGGTTTTAGTATCATCACACCCCTAAACAACAGTCATCAATATAGATAGGAATGTTATATGACTGGGAGTTAGATACGATACAGATATCAGTACAGCGCACAGGCCTAGACATTTCAGGAAAGAAGGACTACGATGACTCTGTGGTGCACTTTGAGAAGAAACGTGACTGTGTGTGTCTCAAAGACAGGGCTGTTCATTTATTGATTCATTTCTCGCAAACCACAGCAAGACACACCACTCCCACACCCGACATTAGAATCACATTTTAATTAATCTAACCCTGTTCTAGAAACACTGAGCTGGTTACATACAGCCCGTGCTGCATAAAGATATCGCCCCTGTGCGTAAAGTCGCCCCTATGGTACAGTGTACATTTTAGGATATCCTCATACCAGTATCAGCATTCTGGCTGGTTCGCCTTTGGGAAAAATACATGAGTAAAACATTTCTCAGCTCTCGTTCATCAAGCAAAACAGGTCGCTTCAAACAGCCTCAGAGAAGAAGAGAAGAAGGCAAAGGGCTTCGTCAGGTGGCCACAAACTTTTAGATGATCAGGTTTGTGTAACTTTCATGAAAGTTTCATGAACTCCTTATGTTCTTTTAAAGACTCAACTTACACAGGGTCACTGAGGTTTCACTCATATCTGCTTCAGTGTAAGTGGCAGCTGGAAAACTATAGAATGAAATGGTAAAGCCAAGCAGTACCTCTAATCTGGTACTTCTGGTTGAACTGCTGGTTGAACTGCTCTTCTGTGCTCATTGTACACATGGTACTCTGTTACCAGCAGAGAACTACATTTTCAGACTTGTGTTGTCTTTATATTTCCCAATACAGCAATAATAGAGTGCGACAATACAATACAATTCTACGCTACAATGCAATAGGATGCACTGTAAAACAATTTGGTGCAACTCGATACGCTGTTTTGGAGAACAAACATCCAAACAATATGAGATTAGCTCATCGCTACGACACTCACGAGACTCAACAGATTACGTAACAGGCAGAAACTGCTGTTATAGTATCCCCCATTAATCAATGTAAACGCTAAACGCCAAGCTACACTTTACTGTCGTTACAGTCTGTATACAGTAAGTACAAGCCCAGCACATCCATGACTTCCACCATGAGACTCTATGATCTATTCTGCAGTGCTAACCAGGCTAACCGGCCTACAGAACGTAGAAAGGATTGAGTCATGTGTAGGATTAGTAACCCAACAACATGAGGCAGTCAGGGTTGTTCTCAATCCTTAGAAATAAAATACAGCAGTAAAATGGTCAGACAAACCAGAGGAAAGGCATCGAATATGAAAGAGGGAATTGTATAATTAATGCACAGTTTAGTTTTTAAATAACCTCCATTATTCAGCTCACTGATAAAGGAAACAATTAGGCATGGAACTGAAAGTGGCAAGCTTCACTCAACGTTTGGGAATTCAAAGCAAGTTCATTCAGCTGTGAAGCGCCCATGTTTCCCATCCCAAGTTATAGAAGTTGACTGAATCACATCAGCACCGTAGACAGAATCTGACAGGTCATCATGGTGCTCTAACTTCTCTGTCTCAGTTTAAATTAAAAAGTTAGACTTAGTATGTAAACACCTCTAAAGCTTCAAAACGTGCCATTCCCGACTATGGATTTTCCCATATATGGAAACTACTCTGCTTGAAAGCACTGTTTCTGTGATGTCACAACAACCAGCTCATCATAATAGTCCACCTACAGCGGAGCAGCCACCTGTCCAGGCTGCCCTTAAAAGGAGTGTTTCAGCCTGGACTGCTTTTTGAATGAGCCACAACACAGGTCAACCAATCGGTCCACATGTCGTTTACAGTCTGAATAGAACAGCAGCAACAACAGTGTGCACTGAGGTAGACTGGAAACGGTCATGTGAAGTGAATTTATGAAGTCAATGAATGATTATCAATCAATTAATCAATACTTATTTGTGTGGCATCTTTTATAACCGATGCTGCCTCAATGCAGCTTCACAGAGAAGCAGTTTATATAAAGGAAAGGAAACACAATCACTACAGGTGGACATCAGAGAGGAAACAGATGAGGAATTCCAGGAAAATGTGGGATACAGGCCCTTTAACACTTCCCATGATAATGCACTATCGTCACATCTGGAAACGAATGAGCAGAATGAGCCCGGACACAGCGCCTCCAGTTCACCCAGCTCAGCACCTGCTCAGGTTGTTGAACAGGTGAAGACACTCTAGCCCCACATGGACCGGGGCTTTTATATACCAACCTCAGACACAAGCGCAGCTGACCATTCCCCACAAACCAGCAGCTCTCAGTCAAACACCGAAACTACCGGCAGACCGAAACTGTCTTACCTCACCTGTTACCTGTACCTGTCCGCACAGAAGCAGCTAGTAGGAAGTTTCAGCTAGCAGGCTACAAAAGAGGACCGTGACTTTAAAGAGACGCTTATGAAACCAGTTTCGAAAATCTGAGGTAAAAACACAGTAATAAGCCTCGGTGGGTGTAAACATGAGCTAGCTAGCGTCGCTGCTGGGGGTTTAAGCAGATTTAGCATCCGGTGAAACTTGAAAACAACCAGAAAGGATAATATCCCAGGCTCCTTTTCTATGGTTGTGAAAATACTCATCTATTGGTGGAGGGTTTGGAGTAAAAACGTTCAACAGAAAACACACAACAAACACACACAAAACAGAGAAACTCACCCGAGTGTACAGCTCGTTCACTGACATGGTCCCAGGAGAACTACAACAACATTAGCACACTGAGTTTACCCCTCGCCGCAGGCTCGAAAAGGAAGGAACTACGATTTCCATCAAGTTTTATAATCCAGGTAAGACATGTCCCGTCACCATTCCGTGTGTCCTGCGTCCAGGTATCGGTGAAAAGTCCTGAGTTTGTACTTTTGAACCCACACGGAAAGAGAGAGAGAGATAGTGAGACCGCGCTAGCCCGCTTAGCCGCTGTCTGACTGACTGACCCTTGTCTCCTCGCGGCAGGTGTCTTTCTCTCCCCACTGGCGCATTACATAAGTTCATTCATCACCTGTACTTGCTATTCTACTCTGTATGGGACATCGCAAGTATGTCTCGTCACTGGACGTCACAAACTGTTAAAGGACACCGATACAGGTATGTCGGGAAGGGTATTAGAGAGCAGAGCTAATTTAAGTTCCTGTGTTTCCTTTCCGTATCCATTGACTCCGGCTCTGAGCCTGAAAGCCAAAGCTCAACGGCTTCACCTGACCGAGGCAGCGCGGTGGCCGAGAGCGACATCTGCAGGACAGTCGGTGAACTGCACTGCATATACAGCATACAAATAAATAAGAGAGCACTCCAGGTTCTTCCTAAATCAGCGCCTCCACATGTACAGCAGGTTCTTACTGTGGAACAGAAGGTTCGGTTCTAGCTTTACTGGCAGATACAGTGAGCGTGTGGACACAGGACAACACAGCTACAGACTGGCACCGCTCTCTGCTGACTGTTATGAGCGCAACCTTATTCTAATGTCACATAACCACCGTATGATGACCTCAAGTGACCTACAGAGAGACTGGCGAGCGGTGGCTGGGGTGAAATGCACAGCGAGCATGGTTCCAAAACCAGGCTTCTGGAGGTCATTAGTGATTTTCTAAACAAACAGATCTAATACAATATCTGATCTGGAGTTTGGGAGACATGGTTCCAGTAGTGTAGAGAATCAAACAAACTGAGGAATTCTGGTCCAACACAAACCCAGAACCTGTACACCTAGAGACACTGATCGTTTTGAGGTGATCTCAAATTTTTCAAGAGCTATATGTACATATGCTTCGTTCAAGACCACAGTACTGTCATACTGGGTAGAAGCCAAAGCTAGTACGCCATCATTTAGTAGTTAGTAGTTTTAGTAGTTAGAAATTCAGTATATATGCGTCTAAAACTGCTTACTACTAACAATATATGTTTATACACACCTGTGTGTGTTACCTGATGTCTGACACAGTTTAATGTTATTTTCCTTTAATCCATTTGTGTTTATCCATTCATGGCGGAGGGGCACGTGCTGGGGTGCTGTATGGCGGAATAGTCCCAGAAGAAAACTCAAGTACGCAGACAAGTGTAGGTTCAGTGGTTTTGGATAGTAAATAAAATGTCTATATTTGTGTTGTAGACATGCAACCTACGACCCCTGCTTCCTATCGACACTGTATCGACTGTATTCAGATTCTCTACAATGACCATTTCACATCCAACCTTTCCGAATGACTCTGTTTGCAACCCAATATCTGCTATATGTAGACATTTTAAAATGGTGTGATTTCATAATAATAATTTAAAAAAAACCCCAGAGCTTCAAGCGATTCAGTAGAAGTGCAAACATGAGGAACACTGACTTCTTAAAGGGCTGTTTCAGGAATGGTTTGACAATTTCATGCATAATCCAGGTGCTGAGAGGTGAACATCAATCAATCAATTGATATTTATTTGTATAGCGCTTTTTACAACCAACGTTGTCTCAAAGCAGCTTCACAGAAAATTAGACTGTTATAAAAAAAGAGAAAAGAGAAAGACACGGAGTTAATGTGACGAGGAAAAACTCCTCTGAGTGAGGAAGAAACCTCAAGAGGAAACCAGGCTTAAGGGCGGAACCCAACCTCCTCAGGTCCATCCTGGATGAAGAGACTTTTAAAATGGTCCATTAAAGAGAAACTTATCAGTTTTCTTGACAATGGTGATGATAGTAACCAGATGGTCATGATGTCAGCAACACAAACCATTTTAGTTCCATCCAGTAAACCTATAAGCTTCTTATATTACGGATCTTTATAATATTGTTGTAAATCTGAGAAGTCCCTGCATGTATCTGCCCACCATTTTGTGATGTGGGAGTCAATTTTTAGAGACATTAAATACCTCAGATGTCTGGTTCCTGTCAACACCCCAGACTGTCAACCAGTCTGACTCAGCAAGTTTCTCCAGAACGGGGCATTTCACTTCTAACCACCCTAAACAACTGTCTTTACGTAGTAATGATGTATTGTCACCGACAGCTAAAGAACAATTGTTGGAATCCCCTTTCAATACTCAATATGCAAAATGTAGATACAGCGTAACTCTGTTTAACAGTGCAGATTAATTTTACATTGTAAAAAAATGTCAAAGTGCTCACATCTTTTAGTTTGCTGTTATTTTTCCAATTTTTATATGAAATGAAAATCATAAATTCATAAACAAGGTAATTTTTTTTACTGAAGGTAATATAATATTTTACCTAGAGAAGATCCAGCCACACAATAAACCTGACAACATATCATAGGCAAACAGTCTGATGTGAGAGGTCAGTAAAGTTCACCACAACAAGGTGGGAACTGTGAGACTTCATTAACATACATTGCAGAGGTGTTCCTCAAGTCAGGTCATCCTCCAGTCAAATGAATGTTGCTTTTATTAAACAAAGGTAGAGAACTTCAGTAAAGCAGTATCCTGCCTTAAACCTCCTCAAGTCCTCCAGTTCGCTACAGAACTGCAGTGGAACCTAGTACTCCAGGATCTATTAGTAAGGCACTGTTCTCCTCTGTAACAAGCATTCTGGCCTACAATAAACTGCAACAATTACAATGTGAGAAATAAGAGGTACAGTAAAGTAGACCGGCCGCAGAGTCTCCATGGCAGAATAAAACTAAACCCAACATGGTGGAATTTAATATGAATGGCTGAGTTAGTGAAGTAAAAGGACCTTCAAAGACAAACTTGAAGTATCATCAATTTAAAATACTCCCCGAAGAGCAAATCCAACAAATGAGTGAGCACAGCCTCAGTATGCTCAGTGGGGTGTATGATTTATACACCAGAATTCAGGTGCATTGTATGCGACTGTAGGCCTGTTTGTCTTTCGCTTCATATTTGTTTTATTGAACAATGAATTATCTCAGCAGGGTTTGTGAGTTGTGTTGGCCTGTTATCTGCATGTGTGAGTTACTGGGTGTAACGCAAGCTTGTCAAAATCTCCTTTTCCAGCGTAGGCACCGCAACAACATGTACATTTCCTTAAACAATAAAATCACGGTCTGGACTCTCAGTCTCGAGACGTCTTCTCCACGTACATTCCTTGTTATTACCAACATATTCCAACCTCAGACCCACATACCATAGCAAGAAACGAGACCCGAACAGTAGAGTAGAATCTAAAGGCTGTTTTACCTTGACATAAAGCTCTGGCTCGGACGGCATCTTCCGTTTGCCTTTAAACCGAAGACTGTAGCAGTATCCACAAAGCCAGTGCTCTGAATTAGGGGCTCCTCAGCTCTTCATTCTTTATTCTCAAGTCATTTTCAAAAGCACTATTACAGAGCTGCGAGTGTTCTGATCATCAGGCTGGGAGTGAACTACTGTAGACTTACACAAGAACATAAGCTGCCAGGGTGGCAAACTGGGAGAAGACTGAAGTGACATCAGGCAAATTGTTCCACTCCCAAACCACTCCTTCGACAGGTATGGGGTGTTGAGCTCCTTAACATGCTTCAGCTGTCATGGAATAACCAAACCTACACAAACAGAAGGTGTAACACATGTGGTAATCATTTGAGCCAGAAGGCTATTGGGTAGAAGCTTACTGTCCATTCATTACATCAAATACTGCAATCCTGTGGCTCATCTTTGAGGAGTTACCTCATGCCAACAGAATCTTGTCCTCGGTGCTGGTATATGCATTTAATTATGACATACTGAAGACAAATTGAGGAAAGATGCATTGTCTTACTGGTCCCTCATGGAGGGGTGGGTGGGGGCATCCATAGTAACAGTTACACAGTGCAGAGATTAGCGTGAGAGAGGTCTCATGGAAAACATGACTGAGGATAAAGTGCTTTATGTTTTCACTGGCTGAGTGAAAGAACCTTTGTAATGTAGGATTTCACTTATTTGGCGGAGGAGTATTCAATTTGACACCTCCAAAATCCAGGCAGTCAAGTCTAGCAAGTTCAGCAAAAATAGGTACATGCGCAGACTGCAGCCTAATCCTAAAGCAAACACAGCCAGATCCTCGCCCAAAATAAAACCCAGTGTTCTGCATTAAAACATACAGTTTTGCTGTTCTCATAAACCTTCCATGAGAACGTTAGACTTCCAGGTTTAAGAGTTTCTCATTTAAACTGAACTTAAAACTTTTAATGGTAAAAATAATATAGAAACTGAAAAAGCAAGAGGTAACCTTACTTCATCTCTTTATTTCACATGGATATTTGATTACTGAGCTAGCTATGTATTATTAGTATAGCTAGGTTTAGCTGGAGGTGGGTCGATCTCTTCTCCTGAATGGGTGAACTGCTGTGGTGTTGGAGGCAGGCCTGGACAGGATGTCCTGTATCTTCTGATTGTACTTCTCCTGGTAGATCAAGCCCCTCTGGAACTCCTGCTCTTTCTCAGCCTGCTCTGCTTCACGTAGCTGCTGCTGGTGCAACATCTGAGCAAGCAGATCAGCCTGATATTCCTGACAGGCTTCCCTGAGACTGTAGAACAGCAGAACATTAGATAGATAGAGACTGATTGGTAACATTCCTGTCTGAAACTCACCGAGTTTTTTCCTGTTCATCCAACAGCTTGTTCTCCTGGATGATTCTATTCAGCTCGCCGCTCTCCTTAGCAAGTTCAGCCTGTTTCTGAGCATTGTGCTCCACTGAACAAGCAAGAAAGTAAGAAGGAAAGAAACACAGACAGACAGACAACCATCATTACCTTTAAATCTTTCCAAGATTGACAGAAAACATGTACAGTCTTAACTAAGTGTTCACTTTCAACCCACTTTAAAATTTTAACACGTTTTGTAATAAAAGTGATTTAAGAGTTACAGGAGAGCACCTACAGCTATTTGAGTGCTTATAGCTCCCCCTTGTGGAGAATCTTCAGTCTGCTGACGGTAAGTGGTTTATAAGCTAGAGTTTAAAGATGACTTGCAGGTAAAGACCAAAAAGTTATATCCCCTGATGAAGGGAAATGGAGCCACTGTGTAGGTAGGCAGTAGTTTTTAACTGTTCTACTTGTACATTTCTAACTCTAATGCAGTTCATTTCCCACTTCCTTTAACTCCACTACACCTGAGCAAGAGATTGTCCCCTATAAGTACAGACCACTGTTCAAGTAAGTGTTAACTGTGTAGCCAGCTGCTTACACTTTTCCTGGATTTGTAAGCGGCGAGTGTCCAGTACATCTTTCATGAGCCGATCTCTGGCTTCTTTCTCCAGACGCCATTGCTCTGCTCTGCGGGTCCAGGTTTGCTGAAGCTCCGCCTCCATCAGCTTCTCAGTCTCAGCCTCCTGACGTCTCTGCTCCTTCAGCTGCTCCGCCAGGTACTGCCGGTACTTCTGCTGCTCTTCACGTAGTTCCAGCTAATAGAAATGTGTAATTAACATGATTTAAATTCAGCTGACCTGAGGTAGTGATTCTGAAGTTGTTTTAGAGAAGAGGGAACAGAATAATCTCACTACCATTTGTTTCCTAATGCACATACAATGCAAGTTGGACAGAACTATAATATACTAACAAGAAAAGTGCATGAGAGAATAAAGGATGAATACAGGAGTGTGGGTCAGTATGGCTGGGTATTAGAATTTGGGGACCTGTCCTGAGTAAGTACATGCAGTTCGATGGCTGTAAGATAAAGGAAACAATAGGGTTAGGGTGGGGCAGAGAATGGGACTGTATGGGAGAAAAGGGGGATAGGAAATAAAACAAGAAAAACAAAAGACAAACAGACGAGTGTGGGTTAAACCAGCATTGAATTTGTGCTTGGGCGTCTGCCTGAAAGATTAGGGGTCTGCCCAAAGCGTACATAAAAGGTGTACCCAAGCACAACATTCCTGATCAGACTAAATGTTGTGGAGTTGGAAAAAACTCAAAGTAGTTGACAAGAAACGTGTACCAGAAAGAAGAAGAAAAATATAATGTTGGATAATGATATAGTAACAACAATATAGTTATCAATGTGCAATAATAATAATAACAATAATAATTATTGTTATTGTTAATAAATTATTTAATAAAAATAATAATATATTAATTATAATAAATAATAATAATAATAATAATTATTATTATTATTATTATTATTATGTTGAGCTGACATGGGGAGTGCTCTTTCACCCCTCATTGCTCACTATCAGTGAGAAATTCCAGTTTTGTTGAATTGAATAATAATATACTAATAATAATTGATCATTTTTCAGCAATATATATATATTTATACAGTATATTTATATATACAGTGAGTCCAAGAAGTATTTGATCCCTTGCTGATTTTCTTCGTTGGCCCACTAATAAAGACATGATCATTCTATACTTTTAATGGTAGATGTATTCTTACATGGAGAGACAGAATATTAAAAAGAAAATCCAGAAAATAAATCTAAGGAATATATATTAATTGATTTGTATTTCATGGAGTGAAATAAGTATTTGATCCCTTAGTATTCATTAGCAGTTCTGGCTTTTACAGACCAGTTAGACACTCCCAATCAACTTGTTACCTGACCTGAAGCCACCTGTTCTCACTAATCACTTGTGTGAAAAACACCTGTCCACAGAATCAGACAGATCACACAGATTTCAAGTCTCCAACATGGGTAAAACCAAAGAGCTGTCACAGGACCTCAGAGTCAGAATTGTTGACCTTCACAAAGCTGGAATGGGCTACAAAAAGATTAGTAAGGTGTTGGATGTGAAAGTAACAACTATTGGTGCAATTATCAGAAAGTTTTAAAGAGTATAACATGACAATCAACAGACCTCGGCCCGGTGCTCCAAAGAAGATTTCGCCTCGTGGGGTGGCAATGATGCTGAGAAAACGGTCAGAAATCGTCCTGCAACCACTCGGCAGGAGTTAGCAAATGACCTGAAGGCAGCTGGGACCACAGTTTGCAAGGAAACACAATTGGCAACACTTTGCGCAACAATGGATTCACATCCTGCAGTGCCCGAAAGGTACCCCTGCTGAAGAGAGCACATGTGTGGAGGCGCGCCTCAAGTATGCCAAATGATCATTTGAAAGATGAACCAAGTTATTGGGAGAAGGTTTGTGGTCAGACGAGACCAAAATTGAACTTTTTGGCCTCAACTCCACCCGCCATGTGTGGAGGAAGAAAAATGCTGCCTATGACCCCAAGAACACTGTGCCCACCGTCAAGCATGGAGGTGGAAGCATAATGTTTTGGGGGTGTGTTTCTCTGCCAAGGGTACAGGGCTACTTCACCGCATCACTGGGAAGATGGATGGAGCCATGTACCGCACAATCCTGAGGGGACAACCTCCTCCCCTCTGCCAGGGATCTGAAAATGGGCCGTGGTTGGGTCTTCCAACATGATAACGACCCTAACAAAGGCAAACAAAGGATTGGCTCAAGAAGAATCACATTAAGGTCATGGAGTGGCCCAGCCAGTCGCCAGACCTCAATCCGATCGAAAATCTATGGAGGGAGCTGAAGGTCAGAGTTGCCAAGCGACAGCCCACCAACCTTCATGATTTAGAGAGGATCTGCAAAGAAGAGTGGGCCAAAATTCCCCCTGGTGTGTGTGCTAAACTTGTGGTTAACTACAACAAACGTCTCACCGCTGTGCTTGCAAACAAAGGCTTTGCCACTAAGTATTGAGTGTGTTTGGCAAGAGGGATCAAATACTTATTTCACTCCATGAAATACAAATCAATTAATATATATTCCTTAGATTTATTTTCTGGATTTTCTTTTTAATATTCTGTCTCTCCATGTAAGAATACATCTACCATTAAAAGTATAGAATGATCATGTCTTTATTAGTGGGCCAACGAAGAAAATCAGCAAGGGATCAAATACTTCTTGGACTCACTGTATGTGTGTGTGTGTGTGTGTGTGTGTGTGTGTGTGTGTGTGTGTGTGTGTGTGTGTGTATATATATATATATATATATATATATATATATATATATATATAAATGATAATAAATTAGATAGCTTCGAATGAACTTGATTTTGTTTTCCTTTCTTCTTTTTATTTTTTAATTGTCTTTCTCATCACTCCTGGTCTCCTTCTTAACTCAAATGCCAAAAAGTCTTGGTCTTGGGCTCTTTATTGACTTCAGCTCTAGCACTCTTGACTACAACACTAGTTGTACTCCTTCTCTAAGGTATTCAGTTTTTATGTATTTAATTATTCAATACACCTAATACACCATATCTGGATGCGAATCAGGGGGATATGTTACCGGGATCAAATAAAAGTCTGCAAGAGTATCACGTTTATTTTTTGTTTAAATTTGCTCAAGGCACTCTATTGGTTGCAGAACCTCATTAACGCATTGTTGGGCTGTCAGAATGCCTGTAATGAAGAGCTGTAATGAAGGTGATTTGCCATTGTACAATAATGCAGCCCACACAATGTCACCAGACCGTCTGGACATATGACGCACGACAATAAACTGCTCATCTTGGTGCTGACCATGGTGCCCCCTCACAAGGATTTGTTGGTTGTCTCCACCACCACAAAAGCAGCACTCGTCACTAAAGACGTCTCACTCCATGACAGTTTGGCATGGCACCACCACAGATGGCAAGGTTGACTTGCCAAAACTTGAATCATTCACATGTCTTGTGATATCAAACCTGCCCACCGAGTTTTTGCACAACAACTACATTTTTGATAGTAAGAATATTTAGTCTGTATACCGCACACTGTATGGTAGAAATGAAAACTTCACACATCCTCTTACGTTTTCCTTGTACATGGTTTGTCTTTGCTTTAGTGTGGCATCATTAACTCTTACCTTCCTGAGAGCTTCTTCCTTTTTCTCATCCCTCTCATGCGTCAGCAAGTGCTCCAGGATGCTCATGTCCAAGGCCAGCTCGTCCTGCTGCTCCTGTGCCACTCGCTTCATCTTTAGCCGCAGGGAGAGGTCCAGCTGCCGGCGCCGGCTCTGCTGGCTTTGAAGCTTCTGCTTGTGCTCCCGCTGTTCCTCCAGACGCAGCATCTCCCTCTGCTCTCGCTGGACAACACAGCATACAAACACAGCTTCAGGTGCCTGCCATACCAAGTAGCAGTTTTAAAACAGATATTCAATAATATTCACCAGTAACTGAGCCTCCTCTTCTTTAAGTTGTTTGGCCTGCAGCCTCTGTTGCTCTGCCACCTCCATCTGAGCCTTCAGGAAAGCCACTGTCTGAAAGTTGCTCTCACGCTGACGCTGGGCTTGGTGGTTCTCACGTTCCTCTTTGGCTTGCCGGTCACTCTCCCACAACTGGGCGAAGAGCATTTCTTCACCCTGATGCAGCCGGCGTGCTTCATCCCTTGTCCGGATCTGTGCTGCTCGCTCCCTGAAGACCTCATCCTGTCTGCGGCGTGTCTGTGCAGCCCGCAGCTCCTCACACTGCTCTCTGAAACACAAGAAAGTGAAGCAATATTTTAAAAAGTACTTGATATAACAAGGGTGCACAAATCCTTTTTACTGGTGGGACTGGTGTCCAGTTATTTACTCATCTGTTGATTGGCAGGTTTAGTGTGTGTGTTAAGCAGGAGAACAACCATACTGTGCTGGACCTCCGGGACCAGAGTTCTGCAATCCTGTGTTATAACAAAATTACTTTTCTTAAATGGAATCACTAAAATAGGAAAGTAGCGAAAGAAGCAATTTCCTGTCAAAATTGAATGTGTATATTTTAAATTGTGTATTGCAGTATGTATTACAGATTATTGTTTTCAAATGTTTGTAATGGCTGTGAGTTGATAGGACAGGATAAGAAAGGATTCTGTAAATAAACACGGACATGTCCAAAATGATGATCAGAGCTGTAGAATCTCCCCAAATAAAGAAGAATCCTGCAAAGCGTTAAAAATTAAGCTAATAAAACCAATAAAATATCAATACAATTAATACCCAGCATCATAATTCACAAATTAAGATTAAATCTCAAAGAAGATAACCCGACTAAAATGAATTAAAATGTTCACATAATTGTGGTATCATTGAATAACACATCTAAAAAGACATTTTGGGAATCTGTAATAAACCTGTAAGCCCATTCTGTAATATTTAAGTCCATACATGTTAGTATTCTATATGAAGTAACAAGAATTTGTAATGGGACAAATGATTGCAAACTTTTGATTGGCACTATATCAACATTACATCGTAATATCTTCATATAGAGGTACAGAATTTCATGAGTACACAAAAAGAGCTGCAATGAAGAATGAAATCTCCCTACCTGAACAGTTGATCAAGCTTCTCTGCAACGATTTTCTGTCTCTCGCTCTCCCGTTTCTCCTGCAGATACTTTGCTCTCTCCCTCATCTTAGTTTGCCTCTCAAGCACAGTCTCTTTCTTCTCCTTTGCCTCTGTCAGAAATTCTCTCTCCTCAGATTCCAGCAGCTCACGTAGCCTGTAAAAAGGGGGGGATAAGGGAAAGAAAGGCAACCAAGCTGAAAGCGAGAGGGATTGAGCAAGTGCAAAAAATTTCATAGCAGAAGTGTAGCAGTTCCTTCCACCCAATGTAATAAATGAAATCAGTTGAAAACCTTTCTCTCCTTTCATCAATGCTCATCTGATACTGTCCCATGGCCTCCTGGACACGCCTCTCAATAGTGGCTGACACCATCCGCTGCTCAGTGTTTCTTTCCCAGCGCATTCTCAGGTCACAGGAACTTTGGTCCTTAGTAAACTCCAGCACCTTGTTACGGGTGGTCTCCTGTTTCCTCCGCTCCAGAGTCAGGAAATCCGAGGGTCTAGATGATGGATACCGTGCCCTCTAATAAAACAATATGCTGAATGAAAACCATACACAACAAATAGATCAAGTACCATTGCAACTGTTAGCCTACCACCATTCAATGCAATGAAGTGCCATGTTAGAAATCAGATTCCAATCACCTGGACAGTTAACGGAGCAATTTGTAAGATGCCACAACTGTTAAATGCATATTTCAAACAATAGGGGGCAACATATCAACAGAAAATACACAACTCCCGTTCCATCCTCTATAATTCTCACCAGACTAGAGGAAATGTTTTGAGCTGAGCCTCAAACTTTATCTCTTTTCCCACCAATAGTGTCTCCAGTAGTGGAAAGCCTATTTGACTTTGTTTTGCTACTGTATTTGAAAAGATTTCATGCTTGTCCAGGCTGGTCTATGCTGGCTTATGTCAGCTTGGTGGTGGTTTAGATGGTCACTCCAGCAAAGTCATGCTGGTTGACCAGTGTGCCAGGATTAAAACTCAACACATGGTGATCTTGATGGTCTATGCTGGTTTTTCTAGCAGGCTATCACTTCTTTTGCTTGCTGTGAAACGTGGAGGTCATTATAGTGTTGGCTTGCCAAGCTCTTTAGTCATCATTGTGTCCACTGTTCCTTTCATTGCTTTAGCATGACAAGAGATTAGAAATAGCAGTGCTATTTCTTCATCCTTTCATGTTGGCCCGGTTTGATTCGACACTACAATGGCTCACTAAGGTAGTATTACGAGACAGGGCTAGTTGGTTAGCATACTAACTTCAGTAGATATCTCTATAACATGATACATACACATATTTGACATCAGTTTAAATGTTTATATATATATATATTGTTTTTACATATTTTTTTTACATATTGCTCCTTTAAGCATAAGGAGGGAAAAAGCAGAAACATATTTTTAGCTGGAAATTATGCAGAGGCTTCAACAACTAAATAATACATACATTTCCCTGTGTTTAGTGTGTCATAATTTGGGTTTATAAGAGAAATAATTTCACTAATTTTCTTTTCCCTTTCAAGAAAATCTGCAGGGATATTGTTCAACACCTCCAGAGCTCAGCCTGAGAAGTTGGTTGAATTTTCTGCTTCTTATGAAGTTAATTTCAAACATATTCATTGATGTTAAGGTCTAGTCTCTGATGTAGACAGTCCATAGCTTTGTGACCACTAGCATCTTCTTTTGTTTTCTGAATTTCCTTTTTTTATGGTATGAAAATGTCTGGGAGTCACCAAGAGATGTGCTGATAAACTCAAGTCTACTGTACAGCAGAGAACTCTGAACTTTCTCCCAGTGTGGGAAAAGTAGAGAGAAGAACAGATTTAATGGAAACCATATTTTCTGTCCATTCACCCCTTACACTCTGTTCACTCTGTTCTCACTGACTGTGATCCTGCATGATTAACTTGGATTAGCTGTGGAGTTAAATACAATTTAATCAGGAATCACACAACAGTCTTGCTGACTGGTTCCTTTAGCTAGAACCTCTGTAAGGAGTTGTAAGCTCACCACTGCCACTGAATGAGGTGTAGGTCCGGTGAACTCCCGGCACTGTGCTCTGCTTCTCTGGCCCATCAACATGTTAGATCCTCAGTCCTAAAACAGTCTTAAAATCAAAGTATTGCACTGACTAACGGACTGATATCAAAGAAAAGAGGGGAAAACGCTTCCCTCCTCCCCTACTCCACTTCTGTTTACGGAACTAGTCTCCTGTTTCCGTAGCAACGGCATGTGACGTCACGACTCTCATTTTACATTTCCAGCTAAATGGAGCGCGCGCTTCACGGCTTTAACCTCTTCATCCAACTTACCCGAGTTTAAGAGATTCAGTAGTGACTCCGATATTAACCTTTTTTATTGAAACAATTATTTTTCTGTACAAAATTGCTAATTCATACATGTAAATAGAGTGGTAATCGATAAGTCTTTCTATTTTTTATGGTGATTTTCGTTGCACAAAATATATATATTTTTAAAACCCACTAACCTTTTTAGTTATGACGAATAAGTGTATTACATGTATTGATTTTTCAAACTGCTGTAGCTCCTTTCTCGCATACATGTGTATGCATTATTTAAAAAAAAGAACACATCAATGAATATCCGAGTGAACGTAAAAAGAAACTATAATAAACAATAAGCTTAAATTTATACACTTAATTTAAAGAATGTATACATTATAATATTATACTAATTCTATATTAATCCAATTTCAAAATTCCTAGTTCTGTTATTTCAGAGACTTTGCACTGTTCACGCAGCAGTTTTTTTATTTTGTTTAAATATGTGTAATATTAGATATGTATTAAATTTAAATATATTTCGTGTGATTTTAAATGTAAATTAGAGTAACGCGCTAAACAACAGTAACACTTAATTCCTTTTCTGAAGCGGATCGGAGACTTTTATTTTGAAAAATTATATTATTTTTTTCTTGTTTCGCGTGACGTCTTTGGTACTAAACGCGCCAAAGTTTGTAGCTCTTGAACGAGTAGCGAGCCGAACTTTTAACCATTAACACTTCCTCCAGTCTGGCCGTTGTCATTTATCCGTGTCCTAGTCTTATGGAACAGAGGCCTGTTATACGTGACCTTAGTTCCCGAAAGCAGTAGTTTGTAAGGTAAGTTAATACAGCGAGTGAATCCGCAGAGAGAAGCTCAGGCTCTCTTGCTGCCTCGTTAGGCATCGCTAACTTAGCTGTCTGAACATTCAGTCTGCCTGGTTTCTGTTGTAAATCTGTTTATAAAATACTTGCTATTTCATAGTTTTAGGGATTTTACTTAGTTAAGAGCTTAGTTACCGCTGTGCTGCTTAGTTCATAAAGTTAATCATAATTTAAACTGAGCACATATGTTGGAAGAAACAGTAACATCTCAGCTGTTATTCTGTACATAAAAAAAATATATAAAAGTCTATATACACACACACACACACACACACACACACACACATATATATATATATATATATATATATATATATATATATATATATATATATATATATGTATATATATATATATATATAAGTCAGAAGTGAAGAGTGAGTATTAGCTTCATGGCCATGTAAACAGTAGAAGTAACCCAGTGAAGTTCACTCCTGACAGGGTGAATTTACACCAGACGTAGTTACTCGTTCGTGTATTTAAGCACCAGAAGTTAATAATGGATTTCTCATGCAGTTTTTTTTATAAATGTGCACACAATGTACACGTTTGTAGTTGAAGTGCAGTGAAGTGCCCAGTCAACCTTTTTGACAAAACCATTTCTAATTATACAGTCATATGAGAGCTGGACCTATTTATTCTAGTTTACTGTTAAAGCTGGGGTGGGCACCTTAATGGTCTGACCTGTAAAGTCAAGATGAGAGTCAAAAAAAGAGGGGTCGAAAAGAAGGGTAGATGGATATTAATATGGTTAATGGCAACATGGTTAAAATATAAGTTAATAAATAAATATATAACAGTATGTTACAATTTGGTACTAATTACAATTTAAACTGGTTAACAGAATTTACAAAGTTTTTATATTGTGGTTGTGGTAACAATTTCTTGAGCCAAATCAAAGGTCCCCACGTTTGTCACACTTTCAGGAGCTTTGTGTTAAAGCAGCACTATTCAGGCTTTGTGGATTTGGAATATAGAAATATGTAGCTGCGCACAATTCTGTTGTGCTTTGGACCCCCACGGTCTGATGAACCTGACTTCTGCAAGGGAGTTGAAAGAGAATTTATCAAGAACGCAATCATATCTTAATCAGCATTGTGAGACCTAAACATTTAGTCTTCTATTGGGCCTGTGTATGTGGAATTTCTGTGTGAAGTATGACATGGTCCAAAAAGCTGTCTCAGAACCTCTGACTGTTAAATCGGGCTTTACAGGGTGACGTGCACTGACACACGCTCCTAATGATTTTGTCTGTTCTGTTTACTCCAAACTCAGTTTTGTTGCTTCAGTTTAAAAAATATATATCTATAAAGTGCTGCTTTTAATAACTGTTTAAACAATGACTGTTTTTGAATAATGTATTTAATGATAGTTCCTAAAAATACTGAAGAATATTGAAAATGAGATTGAATCTTGCCCATCAGAAATTGTGTTAAACACTAGAAGATGTACTGTGAAACCTTATTAATATGATGCCTGATAATTGTCTACACCCTTCATTTCCTCCCCTCAGCATTAGCCCTTACAGTTGTTTATCAGCTTCATTTTTCAGAATCAGGGAGTCATAGGGAGCAGTGCTCCCGGCCTCTTCACATTGTGTTGCATATGATTTCAGATCATGGCTGTGCCTTTCGTTCAGGACTGGGATTTGGTGCAGACCCTTGGGGAGGGGGCTTATGGCGAGTGAGTATTCCTCCACTGTCTGTTTGTTCTGATGTCATTCTCAGCCTTCTGCCCTGTAACCTCTTTTATGTGTGTGTTTGTTTTAGGGTGCGTTTGCTGGTGAACAGGAAGACGGAGGAAGCAGTGGCAGTGAAAGTTGTTGATACATCCAGAGCCAAAGACTGTCTAGAAAATGTGAAAAAAGAGGTGTGTGTGCACAAGATGCTGTCACATGCCAATATAGTGCGCTTCTTTGGGCACAGGAGCGAGGGTCCAATTCAGTACATCTTCCTGGAGTATTGCAGTGGTGGAGAGCTCTTTGATCGAATAGGTGAGAGCAGGAAACACTGATGTACACATGATGTGAAACGAAGTGCTGTTAGTCTGATTAAGACGTATTTGAACGTTGGAAATTGTGCTCTTCTGTCACAGAACCAGATGTGGGGATGCCGGAAAAAGAGGCTCACAGGTTTTTTCAACAGCTGATAGGAGGAGTGGTGAGTGGTACCGCTCATTTAATGATGAAAAAATCAAGATCAAGCAGAAGTTTATTTACCACTGAACCGTGATCACAAATTTTGTCTCTTGTCCACAACCTAAAGGGGAACGTTAGCAAAATTCACCCATGTACCAGAGCATCCATGACAGTCTTAGCACCTTAGTCTTAGTCTTGGTGTTCCCTCCTCATCCACTGCCAAAACACACCACAATAAACATATTTGAGACACAGAGGCCCCAGTGAGTACTCGGCCCCAGTGAGTACTCGAGTGAGTACTCAGCTTAGACATGCAAGTGCTGAGAGAGCGAGCCCCGACGGACGGACGGACCCAGAGCCCAAAGATGGGTCAGATGTGATACTACACACTTCTATAGCCCAGCCCTGCATTGTAGCCCCTGTAGTTACTGAAGGAAGATGATTGAAAATTCTTCCATGCACCATCTTTCTCTGTTCATTGTGCTCTGAGGCAAGGTGACGTGGATAACTATCATAAATGTATGATCTATTCAGCTCAACTCACTATACGTTAACATCTTCTGTATATACAACAATTAGTGATGCACAGTGATGAACATTCTAGGCCAAAACTAAATCCAAAATTAGACATATTTTTTGTTTGTTTTTTTTGTTGTTTTAAAGGTACCATTTCATTTACACTCTACAGTTAACATGTTAATGTTTGATTTATGAAGTAATATATAAAGTACACTTATACTATTGACTAAAACTGGGCTAAACTTGTCAAACTGGGCAAAACTGACTAAAATAAAATTTTCCTTTGTGCCGTTTGCTGTGCTCTGCATTAGTCCCAAGAGGTATCAAGCTTGGAAGTTCCTTGGAGTTCCTGAATGCTGTAAAAAATGTGATGAGAGATGTTTCATGTCTGCCAGGACATGTAAAATCTGTAAAATCGTTTCATGTTGCTGACTGAATAGAGAAATAGTTGTTTGGGCCACCTCTGATATCTGCACTGCCATTATATTATATTATACTGTAATGCTTTTTTTTTTTTTTTTCTTGAAACCATTCTTCTTACAGGAATATCTGCATAGTATTGGGATCACACATCGGGACATCAAGCCTGAAAACATCTTGCTAGATGATAAAGGTGATGGTAGTTTTGGGAACTAGTATGGAAAAAAAAAAATTGTATATTAAAAAAATTCTCTCTTTCTCGAATGTATGTTTACTGTTGGTTGATTCTGATCTTTCTTAGATAATCTGAAGATCTCAGATTTTGGATTAGCTACCATGTTCCGCCACCGTGGCCGTGAGCGTTTGTTGACTCGGCTGTGTGGCACGTTGCCATATGTGGCTCCGGAGCTGATGTCCCGCGCTGAGTTCCATGCCCAGCCAGCAGATGTCTGGGCATGTGGTATTGTGCTTACTGCTATGCTGGCTGGAGGTGAGGAAAAGGCTTGGTGCTGTTTTTGCTTGTTATGTTTGTTTAAAAGAAGCAAAGACAGAATATTTGCTTTTCTGTTACTGATGCTTGTGTGATTTTAGAGTTGCCATGGGATCAACCAAGTGAAAACTGTCAGGAATATTTTGATTGGATGCAAAAGAAAACCTACCTTACACCATGGAAGAAAATAGATTCAGTGCCCCTTGGTAATTATCAGTATTTAACTCTAACTTAAATTTTCGTAGCTTCTGGTGTACTTTGTACTTCTGAACTATAAACCTCTTTGTCTTATTTTTAGGTCTGTTAACAAAGATACTTCTGCATAGTCCTGAGGACAGGATGACTGTTCCTGAGATTAAGAAGCACCGCTGGTTCAGTCGGAGCTTCAAATCAGGTATCTTATTGAATAGGTTTCATTCAAAGCCGAAAATGATGCGTTGCTGGGTTTTCATTCTGGTTTGTTTAGAGTTGACACTGACATATTGTACACCAAACAAAAATGGGGGAAGATCACAACTGATTGACAGCAGATTTTATGACGTACCTTTACTGGGATAATATTCAGAAAATTTTCTAAATTGTGCTGTAACTAGGCCTAACAGAGAGTTACTGGGTTATATGGTGTTATGATACTCCAGGTTGTCAGATTTTTTAAGTTTAAAGGTTCAGAGCTCACAAATAGATAAGAAATGCTTACAGAGAGAATTCCATCTGTCACAGATGCAAAAGAAAGTCTGCAGAAGGCAGACACAAGTTTACTTTTGAGTGTACTTCATCGTTTGTTCCTTATTGTGTTCATACTTTTAACAGTCTGTTTGATATTTATATTGATGTTATGATGCTTGTGCTGTTGCTGTAGGTGTTAAAAGGCAGAATGATGTACATGGACCAATTGCCAAGATGCTGAGGTCTGATTCTGAGCAGATGTCACGAACGAACAGGTCTGTATAAAGCATTAAGATATCTGCACCTTTTTGTTACCTGTTGGCTTAGAAGAACTGATTTGTCCTAGAGAAGCTGTGGCGATGAGTCACTGACTATCATTGTCTTTGTCTCCTCAGTGAAGATCGGGTACAAATTTCCAGCTCTCAGCCAGAGCCACAAGGGTTGTGGGAGGTTCGGGAGGATGTGGTACACACTGATGGGGGTCATGTCAGCTTTTCTCAGCCTGCCTGCCCCGACCACATGCTACTGGGAAGCCAGTTACTGGGCACTCCAGGTGCCAGCCAGGTAATGATGATGTATAACGTTAACTATGTGTTTTTTGTGCTGTGTAATATTTAAAAGCTCTCTGAGTTGTTAAACATTGACTTGAGGTAAATTTTCAGTAAATCTGCAAAATTTTATTTATTTATTTATAGAGTTTGAATAGTGCTTAATGGCATATTCAGTTGAAATGTCAAAATGTCTTTCAAAGACTACATAGAAATGTTTTAACAACCAGTATATGTCAAATCCAATTGCTATTAAGCCTTGAGAAGCCTTAATTAATGACACTGTGGCTGGAATATTAGAATATCATTCTAAAGCCTTCTGTCTGTAGTATTCTCTGTAATAATCACAATACCCTTGTGTAATGGGCTTTTTTTTTTAAGTGGCTAAATGGATTATCCTACACTAGAATTGTTCTGAGATGCATGTATTCCACAGAACCCATGGCAGAGGTTGGTCAAGAGGATGACCAGGTTCTTCACTACTCTAAATGCAGAGAAGTCTTGCACTAGCCTTCGTGATGTCTGTATTGCCATGGGCTACACATGGAAACAGACTTGCACAAATCAGGTATTATACCAATAAACTCAATATTAGTTTGTATAGCTGAGTTTAGGCTTGAATGGAAGGGAGTGTTAACAGTAGCGTCTTTCACAATATTGTCAACAATATAATTAACATAACGATGTAATCTTTGAATCTCAGGCAACAGTGTCCACGCTGGATCGCCGTAATAACAAACTGATCTTTAAAGTGCACTTCTTGGAAATGGAGGAGCGTATTCTTGTAGATTTCAGGCTGTCAAAGGTGAGCAAAGCACCCGACGACATCCAACATTCAGATTACAGGCACAGCATCAGCTATGATACATGATTTCTGGCAAATATTAGGATGGAAATACAACAATACTCTCTGAACCTTCTTTTTTAAATTTTCAGGGTGATGGCTTGGAATTCAAAAGGATCTTCCTGAAACTCAAACAGAAGCTGTCTGACATCATAAGTAACCAGAGGGTTCCTATTCCTTTTACATGATGTAGTAAACCTGTGTTTGGTTGCTGTGATGAAGCACACACACACACACCCTTACTCTTTTTTTTGTTTCATTGTTGTATGTCTTGTTTTTAAGTATACATGTTTTTCTCTGCATCGTGTAACACTATGTGTAGTTTGACCAGTGTATCCAGTTTGTTACCAGGAGTGAGGGTTTTTAAAAAAAAAAAAAAAGAAAAAAAAAAAATCTTGTTGAAACAACTTTTGAAGGCCACCTCTTGTTTCTTCCTCACTTTTTATTATTATTTTTTTATTTTAACGTTTACTCTGCTGGTTATTTTAGAGAGCTTGACAATAAATGTAAAACTATGAAACATGCCTTGGCATTGCGTGATTGCAAGCTTGTTATTGCGGTAGCATGGAGCAAAGCCAAAAAGACTACATGTTGTACTTTAATATTTGGTTAACAGAAAGCATCCAGAGGAAAATCAGAAAATAACGTAATTTTATTGTTTACAAATACTTAAAATTCAGAATATCACAAACCCTTATTCAGGTTATCCAGTCATAAGACATTCATTTAAATGAAAATGTTTGTACTGAGTGATGCTCGTGACTTGTGTGGATCCATTTAAACTTTTTTTTTTTTTTTTTTTTTTTTTTGATAGAATTGTATTTCTATCAGAATTGCAGTTTTGTAAGTAATAACAAAGCCATTGCATGTGGTATCTGTAGCAGATATTCTCCTTTCTGAAGCTACAGTGATCTGTTACGATTGGCTTGGTAAAGAGCCAGTAAACTTGACTTCGAAATTCTACCTAAAGAAAGCTTGTAGTACAAAATCTCGAAGAGGGTCCTCTTTCTGTATGTGCAAAATCATGGAGCTTAGATTTCAGTGTTTCCTAAAGAACAAGACTGTAGTGTGTTGAGATTTTAGCTGGAGGCCATGACGGTGATGGTGACGTTAACTGGCTCATCTCCTGGCGGCAGGTTTGTGGGTGTTGCAGTGGGCCGTGGTAGTGCCATAGATGGTCCTGGAAAAGATCGTCTAATGTTATCATTGCTTCTGACAGAGGGTTATTGGAAACTTGAAGTGACTTTCCCCTTGCAGTAAAACCAGCTTGAGGCTTTCCCATAATTTGACCAAGGACAAGTATGGGGCAGTAGGTAAGAACTAGAAATTTTGCATGTGCGTCAGAGTAAGATTACAGCTGGGCTAGATGAACCATTCAGTATCGCAAAGTGACCATATAAGAATGTATTAGTCTTACTGAGGGGTCTTATTTCTCTACATCTTCTCCCTTGATGACAACTGTAGTTTGGTGAACTGTGGTTCAGGCTAGGGCTGCCGCCTGTCCAGTAAAATTCGGAATCGTCCCTTATTTGGAAATTAAGTGTTCTGTATTTTCATAAATGTCCAATACACGTCTGTCACACACACACTTTAAATCTAACTGTAATGATCAAATGCCCCCTCTCCTCTGTGTGTCTGTGTCTGGCTGCTTGCATGAGGTGCTGTCACGGTTGCCTAGACACAGACACCACACACCGGTGCTGCTCACAAAACCAGCACGTTTCAAAAATGTCCACTACACCCAGTACTCCACCACTTCCTCAAATGCCACAACGCTTGCAAAACTACAGAAGTACCCTTGATAAAAGAAGTACCAGTTTCTGAAGAACCCAGGACTGTTGAGGGCCTGAATACACAGACAAGTCCACAAGTGCTTTCGATCTGTTTTTTCCTAAAAATGTCCCCAGAGAGTCCCTGTAGTTATGCACCTAAGAATTTACATTAAGTTCTCAATTTATTCAGTTTATATTTCAAAAGTTAATTGCTGCACATGCCACACAATCAGGTTTAATTTAAGAATGAACTGCCCTTTGTTAGAGAATGTGTTCACTGGTAATAAAGCATTTCACCCCTTTACTAAAAACACCAGTGCCACTACTGTGGGCGCCCAGACCCTACAGGAGTTGGGCCCGTGGTGGTGATGGCCCACAGGAGCCATGGTGGGGTCCCTTATTTTCATTTCTGACAGGTGGCAACCCTAGTTCAGGCGCAGTGACACAGTCAGGCATCAACAAGTCTGTTTCTCAGTTTGAGTTTAAGGAAGCCAGCTATGTAAATTCTACTGCTAGGCTGGGCCAATTTTGAGACACACTTCCTCCGTGAACTGTAAACTGTAGACCACTACCTGGACTAGTCTCTCCTCGGTCTCCCTCTCCTTCTGCTCCACCAACAACCTCATCCTCTGGGTAGTTGATATTTTCTCTGGACTGGCTGTTCTGCCTGAAAGACCAGAAATACTTTTGTGTAAGTTGAATCGAAATGTGCAGTTACACATAATCATTGATTTGCCCTGCTGGATATATTTACAATAAATTGCAGATAAAAGTTTAAGCTTGTTATTCATACCTGCCAAATATCAAATCATGAAGTCCTGCAGAAATAAGATGCGTTAGTGTGGATGTACAAAAATCATAACTCTGCTAAGCTGGATTTTCTGTATGAAAGGCATGCTTGCTGAGTGAGGGTGGGACACTCACTTGGGTTGTTGTTGCGGTTTCTCACCACATACATAAAGAGCAGTACAGTAGCTATTGTTGCCACAAGCATGCCTCCAATGGCTGCTCCAATAACGGCAGGAAAGGCATTAAAGCCGGGGAGAGCTGGAAAACAGCAGATGAGTTTCAGCCTCACAGAGATAAAAGTAAAGAGCTAGAATTATATACACTCGTTACCAAAACAATAGTTGCACCCAGAAGGAATCAACCGCCAAGAATGATTGGTGGGTAGGTTCGACACTGTGAGACAAGTTTCATGCTCGGATGTGCATGTGATGTAAGCAAGGACGGGCCTCATCGCTGCACCTACTGACCCAACAGTCAGCGAGCAGTGATGCCTCTATAAGTCATCCTGTAAGTCAACCATTGGCAGATGGCTGCACCACACAGGACTATATACACACAGACTGTTATGATGACTGTCCTTAACGTGGTGTTAAGGGTCAGCGTCGCCAAGGACTGCAATGGTGTCACGCCAGACTGTCATGGAGTGACAGTGGGTTATCTTCAGTGTTGAGTCCTGCTTTAGTCTTGGTGGAGATGACCTACCGCACCATCTGCAGGAACTGTATAGGAACATTCAGCTGCATGGGATGGATTACCACAGGACACCATTAGGAACCTCTACAACTCCATGCCGAGACGTCTGGCATCTTGCCTGACGCCATACTGAGAGACAGACTTCTGTATGTGTAGCTCAATAAACATTGATCATATCAGTCTAAATGTATCATCAGTTATTGTTCCTGGTGACCTTTAATCATCCTTCCCAATAGCACTGCAATCCCACACTTCCTCCTGGGGGCAACTGTTCTTTTGTTTTTTTGAGTGTAAAAAAGTTATTTTATTTATTTATTTTATTTTTAAAAAACTTATTGAAAACTTAATTGTTAATAATTTTATATGTTCTCTTTCTTATTAAACCTAAAATCAAGCCGCCTCGATTAATGTATTTTACATAGACGGTTTACACTGTTTAAAAGGAGTACAAATATGAAGAAGAAATTTGAGGAAGGGTTAAACAAGCAGACAAGAAGTAGATCAAGTAAGGGCATAGTGTGCCTGGAGGAAGGTTTAGAGGTTTGTGATGAGGTGTCTGGAATTGTGCATTTCACCTGAGTGGACAACAAAACAAAAAGAGGACACGTTTCACAAAGTTTACTCACTCCTGCAGGAATTAAAACAATCATGTGTTTAAACATTACAGAGCCATACTTAGTTCCCCCGGAGCATCAGAGCCATAATAACCCTTTTTAAATAAAGTTTTTTTAAACCCTTTTTAAGGTCCTATGTCTGCTGCAATGCCTCTGAGAAACTGAGTGCTAATCAGCTGGCTTTAGCTTCTAATGAAAATGAATGTAAACTATTCTATATAGAGCTTCTTAATTCATTCCTCTAGCTTTTTCCAAATCTAACGTGCGTAGGTCTCTCCCCTGTTGCATGACTGTACCAGGGTGTACCAGTAGTGTTATATACACCTCTTCTCATCTTTATGAAATGGAGGAAGATGAACAGATGCGTAACAGATGAGAGAGACTTAGCTGACCACTCCTCCTAGTGAGATTGTGGCCATGTACGTGTTAGAGATCCTAACTGTGATATTGGTGCACTGTCACTTCAGTTCCCACCTGGGCTCTTGACCTCTGAGGGATGTCCGATGGTTCGGTGATTGACAGCTGTAATGCGGAAAGCGTATTTGCCAATAGGATCTAGATTGTTGATCTGGTAGATGCGGGTGCTGGGCTCCAGATCTACTGCCACTTTCTGCCAGACGGGGGCAGGGAGTCTTTGGTGCTCAATGAAGAATCCTGTGATGTCACCGCCAGCTTGAATCAGCCACTCCACATTAACATCCGTACGCCGATGGTTGCTGTATATGATCTTGCTGATGGTCACGTTTGGGGGCATGGGGTATCCTGAACCAGATGGAAATTATAATTAGTCAAAAAAAGGTATTTAAGATGATGTGTTGGTTCAGTAAAAAAAAAAAAAACTTTATAACCAGTTGCTACAGAGTTGGTTCTCTCACAACTGTGTAAAGCTGGAACAATACTATCGATTCCTTTATGTCCTTCAGGCCTCTACTTTACTGGTAGCCAGCCAGGTTCCTAATAGAAGTTTGTCTGGACCCTTTTAGTCTGGAGCTTGTTATTGAGTAAAAATGTACTGCCAGTAAACTTGCCGTTCGGTTATCATCAAAAATGCTGTTCTAGATATTAAGGAACCCCTTCGTTTGTATTTTGACTCCTAAACCTTTACCCAAGATTAAGATTCAGTTTAAAAGCATAAGTGTTCGTGAGCTGTTCACCACTAAGTGTGTTTTCCAAAACGCTTCAATGTACTGGAGTTATTTTTGGCTATTCTTTATTTCCTGCCCATGGTTTTAGCTCTCCTCCAGAGGTTCCAATGCAAAAACTCTGCAGAAATAATTCCTTTGTTGGGTCCCGAGTCTGCCTTTACACAGTCCTGCTTTAGTCTTGGTGGAGATGACCTACCGCACCATCTGCAGGAACTGTATAGGAATATCCAGCTGCATGGGATGGATTACCACAGGACACCATTAGGAACCTCTACAACTCCATGCCGAGACGTCTGACATCTTGGCTGATGCCATACTGAGAGACACTACTTCTGTATGTGTAGCTCAATAAATATTGATCATATCAGTCTTAATTTATCATCAGTTATTGATCCTGGTGACCTTCATCATCTTTCCCAATAGCACTGCAATCCCACACTTCCTCCTGGGGGCAACTGTTCTTTTGTTTTTTTGAGTGTAAAAATTGCTGTTCTTTTATTTATTCATTTTATTATTAAATTTTATTTTATTTAAAAAAAACTTAATTGGAAACTTAATTGTTAATAATTTTATATGTTCTTTTTTTATTAAACCTAAAATCAAGCCGCCTCGATTAATGTATTTTACATTAAATGGTTTACACTGTCTAAAAGGAGTACAAATATGAAGAAGAAATATGAGGAAGGGTTAAACAAGTAGACAAGAAGTAGATCAAGTAAAGGCAAATAATTCCTTTGTTGGGTCCCGAGTCTGCCTTTACACAGTCAGTTTCACCTGCAGCTTTGGTTGGTTGAAATGTCTATAAAAAAAGTAAACACACAACCTAATTGTTTACCCTCTCTATGGCTACTGTAAGCTGCTTACATGCCAAAGATTCAACAGCAGCCCTTCAGGCTGTCGAGTACCTCTCAAATGAAGCTGCCTGCTCTTTGCAGAAAGCTGACTTCAGCCAAATCCAGTTCCTCACTGACCTTTAGCCCAAGAACCATCTTACCTTTCAAACTCCTGCTATCAGACTGGGACATGGGAGTTTCCCCACATTCACTTTCTGCTGTTTGTGTTGTGAGAACTCCAGAGTAGGATGCAAACCACAGCTGGGATATTTGGTACCTCTCAAATGAAGCTGCCTGCTCTTTGCAGAAAGCTGACTTCAGCCAAATCCAGTTCCTCACTGACCTTTAGCCCAAGTAACCATTCCCATGCTTTGCTTTTCATCTCATGCACTACCTCAAGGTCTTTCCACACCAGAGAAGTGACATTTGCTTCACCTCACCATTTGCTTTCTAAGTGAAAAACCCACAAGATGACTTCATAGTTCAGTTTACAGTTGAGTAGTACCATTTATGGTATCTTCATTGGAGTGGGGTTCTAGGTCTGTAGGGTTACTCATCATGCGGCCTATTCTTTCAGATCTGTTCACCAAACCCTACCATGAGATTCCCTAAAGCATGTAAGCAACTTGACTTTAAGAATGTCTCTGTCTCCATGCAGTAACAAACAAGATGTATATTTTCTAAGATATGAAGATAACAACACTTCTCCCAGGATCGTAGCCTTTGTAGCTTCACAGCATTTTACCATAACTGATCAGTGTCATAGTGCGATCACAGCAATCACACTTTACAACTCCTCTTCACTGTGCCAGGACATTATTGGACACTGAGTAGTTCAGGCTAACTGAAGCTGGACATACGCATTACACTTTTCCATACTCATATCACTGTGCACTGCCGCTTTGTCTATGCCCTATAAGACTGCACCTTTATTCAGTATACTTTAGCAGTGTACAGCTACCCATTTCTGTCATCTGGTTGCTGATTGGACGGTTTTAGATGACTTGTGAATGTGAAAACACAGCTGCACTGTTCTCCTGCATAATATTTATGCTCTGTTTTTATTATTGTACATACAGTCTCTATGCTAATGATGCCTTCAAAGCATTATTTTTATATATTGCATACTATTAGACTATCATAGTCTACTTCCAGCCTACTCATAGTGGTGCTTATTATTATTATTATTTTATTATTTTTTATTTTATTTTATTTTATTTTATTTTATTATTATTATTATTATTATTATTATAGTACTTCTTTTTTTTCTTCTTTTTATTCATGTACATTTTCTGTTATTGTATTATTGTTCTAAACTGTACTTTATATATATATATATATATTATATTATATTAATTATTATGCTACAGAAAATACTACAGACTCTATAAATCTGAATCCGCCATAGTTTAAAGTGAACTCACTCATCACCCGCAGCAAGATGGGTATCTCTGCTCCTCCAACAGCGTTGGTAGCAGAACACCAGTACTGGCCGCTGTCAACCATGCCATCTGTCTCCCGTACAGTCAAGTTGGACCAGGCCGCAGCTCGCTGAAGGAGGTACTTCTTGGGTGTGTCACTGTCATCTACCTTCTGCTTCATGTTGTTGTACCAGGTGATCTCAGTCACTGCAGGGTAATTTTTGCTCAGTATGCAGGTGAGCTGGACATCATTGCCCTCATACACTGAAACTACACTGCGCTGAGTCATTAAGACTGGCGCCTCTGGAAGAAACAGAAGAGTAAAAGAATGAATGTGCTATAGAATACATTGTCCAGTCCACAGTGAGCTACTGTAAACTGTCCACAGCTAGAACTGTCTCCAATAAAGTTCCAATGACGTTTTAGTTGTGAACTAAAAACACACAGGGAAGTCTTGAGAAAGACCAGGCAGCAGGGCAAATGTCTTGTGTTGTGCTTGGCCAACAGAGAGGGGTGGCTGCTGATTTCAGCTTACCACTTCTACCACCTGCTCACCCAGTTTTAGGGAATACTGCTGTGCAAAAATCCACCAGAAGCTGGCAAGAGCCAAGTATAGACACATCACCACAAATGTGTTTTTGAGACACAGGGTAACCCATGGTTTAAAAGCAGGGGTGGGGTTACGGGACTTGAACTGTCCCACCAGGTGATGGATCTGATTTGTAAAGCTACTTAAAGGTCATGCCACGTCAGTGCATAATTTTTTAAAAAACTGACCCACCTTTTCAGCCATTTATATATCGTCACAGTCCAAAGAAAAACATGTATCTCCATTTTGGTTGATTTTGACTTGTATGTGTCATTGTGAGAGAATTTTGTGAGGAATGGCCCAACAGAAATGGCCCAAAATCCCCAAAAAGTCTGGTTCTATTGACTTACATTAGAATGAAATTCGTTTTTGCCCTCTCCTCTAAAGTACAACCACTAAATCTTTTGTGGTAACTGTATTCCTGCCTCATTGCTGACTTTACCGCTAGACTCTTGAGGCCCTTTTTCCTCAGTGACTTTATTTCAAACAAGCATCAAATCTTTATTCTGTTCTTATGTCCCCGGTTTTCATCTCAGAGTTCTGATCATGTAAACAGCAATTAAACATCAGGGCTTGCACTCACCCAACTGTAACACACACTTCTTGCTCTCTTTATTCAGTGGGTGTTTGGCGTGGCACACAAATGCTTTGCCGCTGTATGTGGCACTGGAGCGCAAGACAAGGATGTTAGAGTTTTCCTCGGATGTGCCCTGCATGTCTCCTGAACTGGAGGCCCACCACAGCAGGGCATGAGGGAAACCACCCTCCCAGGAGCAGGACAGCATCAGGTACTCATTATTACGAGTCGCATAGGCTGAGCACTGGGGTTCTCCATATGGCAGCCCTTGGAACAACAGGTCAAAATGTCCAAACTACTTAAACTGCTAAATATATAAGTGCAAGCTGGTGATATTACATAATGGAGCACAATCGATTTCTATGTTTTGCATAATAGTACCTGAAACTCTGTATTACAGATTAATCAGTCCATACCAATGAAATGTAAAGCTCTAATGAATTAATGTAGAGAGGGGTGAGGCTAAATCAGCCAGTCACGGTACTCACATGTCTTGGTGCTACAGTGTTGGGCGACGTTTAGAGCTAGATGTGAGCCATAGCAGGTGAACACAGAGTTATTACTGGTCTCAGGCCCTGGCTGAATCCAAGTGAGGTTAGTGGTTCCCCGGATGCTGTCTCCATGTGCATTTTGGGTCCAGTTCAGGGTAGCCGGAGGGTAACCCCCCTCCCATGAACAGGAGAGGGCCAAGTCATTGTAGTTATTAGCTGGGAAGATGGAGCAATATGGAACACCATCTGGTGGATCTGTGAAAAGAAACCCAGTGTATAAAATAATAGGGATCCAGCTTGGCCAGGGCCAGGGCTAGCTCAATTAAGGGCAATGATCCAGAAAGCACCGGTTTATTAGGTATGTGTGTCAGTGTACTCTGCTTGGTATGGTATGCAGATCACAACTGAGGGTCTATGTGAATGAATACTAATTACTATGATGCACAGTACAAAGCTCAATTACAAAAATCATATAGGACTGTATATAAAATGCTAAAAGCGGTGATTAGTACTTTATGTTTGACCTGCATTACATTGAAAATAGTGTAATGCAAACATTTGATTTATTATTGTTAGATTTATATTTAATTTGTTATTGTTAGATTTATATTTGATTTATTATGGTTAGATTTATATTTGATTTATTATCGTTTAGCTTATTAACTTTATTTGTTTTGTTTGGAAATAGGCACTCAATAAGAGGCACTCAATAATTAAGAGGATTTACCTATCACTACTTTATGTTTTTAGTTGTAGTTCACACACTTGACCTGCTGGCTTTGTCCTGCTTTGTCTCATCATGCCTTGTTCTTTTGTATACGGATGCTGAAAATAATAATTTAAGTCCTTAATTTATTCCTTGTGTCACTCCATCTCCACCCCTACTGTCAACTCTGCAGGGACTGTGTGAGAATATTCAAGATGCATGGGATGGATTATCAAAGGACACCATTAGGAACCTCTACAGCTCTATTCTGAGACGTCTGGCATGTTGCGTTAGCAAACATGATGGCCCGACACCACCATACTGAGAGACAGACTTCTGTATGTGTAGCTCAGTAAATATTGCCCACATCAGTCTAAATGTCTTATCATTTTTTTGTTCCTGGTAACCTTTATCTTTCTTCCCAACAGCACTGGAGTCCAACACCTCATTCTATTGGCAGTGTAGTTTACATATTGTGTCCACATTTTTGGAATATTTGGAATTTTTGAATGGACTAATACTTGTGTAACTACATGTTGAATATTTGAAACATTACAGGCTCTTGGACAGTGCTGTCCTATCCACCATGAGCACTGGGCTCAGCCTAAAGTTAGGAGAAAAGAGAAAAACATTTCAGGGTGTGTTCATCTTTGCATTTCTGAGGTCATGACAAGACAACCATTTATTGCATGTCATGGCATGGTGAGAATAATCCTACCATCCTCAGGCGTCAGAAAATCACCTTCACCTCCTCCAGATGATCGTCGTGGGCAGAAGACTGGTTTGCCGGTCCCCAGGCAGTCGCAGTGGACGTTTGGTAGTGTTTTGTGTGTTTGCATGTATGATTATAAGAAGAATGAGAGGAAGCAAAGGCAGCAGTGACAGAAAGCAAATGCAAGCTCAGATGAAAAGCACACTAGAAGGATACCCATGTTTCATGGACAGAGCAGCTGACCATGAGTTACGGCATTCAGGAGCACTCACAGTAAACGGTGAGAGTGATGGTTTTCTTGGAGCGGGTGTTGAGGTAAGTGTTCTGGGCCAGACAGCCGTAGTTGCCAGTGTGCATTCGCAAAATCTTGGTAATGGTGAGCTGAGGTCCAGTGTAGACCTGGGAGTTGTTGTAGAACCAGACGTACTGACTGGGAGGGTTAGAGAAAGCTTGACACATGAGGGAAACAGTCTCTTTCTCCAGGGCTGAGTAACCTCGCTCCGTTACTGAGTAAGGCGTAACATCGATCTGCGGCATGTCTGGACCGTCTAAAATAGAGGATGTCAAACACAGATCAACATGGACAGGAAGGTCCAGACAGAATTTAAGGTTATCCAATGTGACAGGTCTTACTCACATATGACATCTAACCAGATCCGGTCACTGCGCTGCTGGTTGACCTCATTCCTGGCCAGACACCTGTACCAGCCTGTGTGGTTGCGATTAACCAAGGTTACGTTGACCAGACTGCGATTGGTCTCGGCCAGTGTGGTGACCAGCCCACTACGGCTCTCCTGCTCCCATATATAGTTAATGGGATCCGTGCCGTTCTCCAGACCACAGCGCATCCACACTGATGTGCCTTCCACGGGTGAGGAGTCACTCAGTAGAATATAGGGTTTGGACACAGGCACTGCGGAGCACATAACAGTATCAGAGAGATACAGTAGCAGGAAACATGAACAGTACATGAACCTGATTACTAGTAAAACATGGTCTGGTTGTTCCAACACTTCCAGTCGGTTCACATCTTTGATTGAGCACATCCACAGTGCAGGCTAGACAAAGTAATTGAACCTCTGTATTAACTGTTTCTCCAAGAGCTGCTGGACAAAATGTGTTTTAATTAAAGAAATTAAGATTGTATAGGTTTCACCGGCGCTGAGTTCTGGTTACTGACAAATCTGCTCCTCTCCAGAATGCATATTGTGAAGCATGTCTTGATGTAAACAAGGTTGACTGCTCAGATAACATGTTACAGATACGCATAAAGCTGTGGCTACAACAGCATTGCTAAAACATAACATAAAATTACAAAAGCCAAACTAATTTACAAGACACACAGGAAGTGCTTGCTGCGGACCCTAGTCAATCAAACTGTTTTGCGGTGATAGAGTGTAGAGAGATAGGCATGTGTTTTATCCAGCTGGTATACCTTTGTTTACCCTGTGGAAGGTCTTTACAGTCTTTAGAGATTTTTGTAAAAGCTAGATAGCTGGTTCTCCTCTATAGCTAGCGTTACAGCCCACCTACTTTCCTTAACATTTTCAGCTCTAAGTGGTTTAGACATCGTCAGTTCCTCTCTTTCTTCCACTCACTCTACCACCGCCAAACAGTTTGATTGACAAGGACAAGTCCGCAACAAGCACTTCCTGTGTGTTCGACCCTTTTTTGCAGAATTCGTTTGTACTGTAAAAGTGTTTCACGTCTTCCTGTTTTTATTTTTGTAATTTTGTTTCCTGAAATGTTCATTTGTTTTGCACTTCTCGTCATAATCCCTGGTTATATAAATGTCTACAGATGTGTTGCTACTCCCATTAGGAGCGAGCAGTTTGTTAAGATAACTCCAAGAGCACAGAGGGCAACCTTCAGAAAGGTGAGAAGCATCACAAGGTCAAAAGTAAAAGACCCAAAGAGGACATTACAGACTGCAACACATCTTTGTTTTATTGTGTCCACTCTGTGTGTTGATGATGTTCATATAAGGTCACCACCAGGGAAGTTGCTGCTGTCCACAAAAACATTGCGGCCCAAGACTACCTAGAGTTCCCATAGTGCTTCGTGGACAATGTTCTAGCAATGGAGTGATGAGGACGAAGGACACTGCACACTGACAGCAAAACAGTGTGAAGCCTGGTGGATGCCTTGCAATCATTACAGGAACAAAGAATTTAAAGATCTTTTAAAACATTTTACAGAAGACTGTAAAGGCAACGTTGTGTAAAGCAGTAATTAATGTACAATATGATAGTATGAAAACTGCTTCCTGTAAATGGTTGTGGGATCTGTTTGTTGATGACGTAGAACGGTAGTGAGTGAGTGAGTGTAAAGAAAGCGCGGGAGAGCACGAGCGGGAGGAAGAAAGATATGGCGGAGCGTGTCTAGAAGCAGTTAATTGAGTAGCTTGAGAACAGCGTTCATCATTAAAGAATGAAGTCCATGATCGAGTCTCATTCCCTTCATTCCTCATTTCAACCACGCTACCCATCGCCAACTTAACCAACCCACAGCCCAAGTCTGAGTCGGACCAACGACTTACTATCCACTTTTACAGTTGTATGACCTCAAGCTACACACATGCCACGTTGGGTGATGCTGCAAGACAATGACCCAATGAAGCTCATAAAAATAAATCAACTAAAGAAGATTTGAGTTTTGGAGTCCCTACCTTCACTCTATCAAGAAGCTGTGGTAGTTGTGTGAGAGGGCTGTGCAAGCAAGGCACTCCAGAGATACTGATGAATCAGTTATACTGATATATTGATGACATGGAGGAATCGTCCGAAATTCCTTCACAATGTTGCACTTATTATGCAGCTAATGGAAACATTTGTTGGAGGTAATTGCTGCTTAAATAGAGGTCTTTACAGGGTATTAAATTCAAGGGCTCCTTTACCTTTAATAGCCCACACTATGGATGTTTGCTCAATGTGCTCAACCAAAGACATGAAAAGTTTAATGGTTTGCGGTTTGTTTAGTTAGTGATTGTCTGGAATTGTGGCTTCCCTTATGAAACGAGAATATATGGCAATGTATTGGAAAATATAGTGCAATATATTAAATAATACAATGTCATATATGGGAAACAAGTGCATATATTTTGCATATGTTTATATAGTGATAAATATATTACAATATATTGTATAATACATAAGGAATTGCCGCTTTTCATATATTGTATGTATGGTAGTTTTATAGTTTTATATATGTGAGAATATTTTCATACATACATGTGGCAATATACAGTATGTACATATTCTCACATATATAAAACTATATATATTATCATATATGCAAACACATATGGAGAAATACATATGTCTATTACATATAAAATGAAATATATTACAATATATACGTAAATATATATTATACTACCATACATACCATATATCCTTATGTATTATATAATATATTGTAATATATTTATCACTATATAAACATATGCAAAATATATGCACTTGTTTCCCATATATGACATTATATTATTTAATATATTGCACTATATTTTCCAATACATTGCCATATATTATCGTTTCATAAGGGTTAGACAAGAATCAGTGCAGTAATTCAGGCAATTCCAAAAGGTTCATATAATTTTTCTTGTATTTCTAGCTTTGCTGACATCATAAAATTACAGTTCCATGAGATCATCCTGTATGACCTGTCATATGGATCATCCATATGAAACTAAACTACTTAATTTTTGTAAGAAATCAGTTGAACAGCTAATTTTATATATGCTTAAAAACGAAAACCATATTAAATAGTTCTCTCAGAAAATCAGAGCACTAATTTGTTCCATTCAGTGTGTACAATTTTAACATAACACTCAGGCCAAAATGGAAATTGGAACACTTTATCACTTTAACATCCCTGTGTTCGTTGTCTTGTCTATGCCCAGTATGAGTTGCCCCTTGTATTGTATTATATTAAATTAAATTCAATGCCTACTCGCCCCTCTACAGCAGTGCCATGGGCCGGACTGCCCCATTTCAGCTTTGTCTTAATACTGAGCACTAACCTAGAACTCGCAGATACACGTAGTAGTAGTAGAGTCTGGCTCCCTCGGCAGTGTCATAGAGAGCCTGGCAGGTGTACAAGCCCTCTGCAGCTAGAGGAACCTTCTCTATGGACAGGGACGCACTGTTGGAGATGACATTCAGGTCCCCCAAATCTTTGGCGAGTTGCTGCAGCTTTGGACCCTTGCCGAAGTTATACACTACGGCTCGAATGGTGTCTGTGCCTGGTTTGGTGAAGCCCCAGATGTAGACATCAGGGAGGGTGGTGCCACATTCCAGAATTACTCCTTTATCCACCACTCCATTGGTCCTGGTCTCTCTGTACACCACCTGCCCTGGATCCAAGATCTCTAGGCCTGAGAGGACAGTATGTTAAAGCATTCAGTAGACCAACCATCTTTTTTGTACAGTGCTGAGCTAGAGTGTAAATGGGGGTCACCCTCAGTATTAGTACTCCAGGTTTAAATAAAGGTTGACTGGTTGCTTGATTGTTTGATTGATTGACTGATAAAGTTCTATGCCATTTACAGATGTCAACTGCATGCATGCGCAAAGCTCAGTGACGCGGGATAGCAGTGACCTAGCGGATTATTAACACTGAGGCTATCAAGTTACTGAGCTGCACTCAAAGTCATCTTGGGTGGCCTTCTGATATCATTGTCTAGTTACAACGTTTATGGCTAAAATGATCTGGAGGTAAAGTTAACAGGTTTGGTGTGGCATTTAGCCACCATAACCCCATTATTGAATTTATCAAATACCATCAAAATCAGTCTTTAAAAAACCCAACATAATAAACCATCTCACAAACAATATCTGTTGCTCAAAAAGTAACAGGATAACAGTAACTTTTAATATCTAAGCTTTTAAAGCATTGATTTAGCCAATATACAACATATTAACTATGTTAATTAGCGCTCATGCTAATGGCATTAGCATGCAAGGTACATTCTGATGATTTAACTAATGACTTAATGAGTTACAGGGGTTGGACAATGAAACTGAAACACCTGGTTTTAGACCACAATCATTTATTAGTATGGTGAAGGGCCTCCTTTTGCGGCCAATACAGCATCAGTTCGTCTTGGGAATGACGTATACGAGTCCTGCACAGTGGTCAGAGGGAGTTTAAGACATTCTTCTTGCAGGATAGTGGCCAGGTCACTACGTGATGCTGGTGGAGGTTCGTCCTTCTTGGTGGTATGCTGACATTACCCTGGATACCGTGGCTCTTGACACATCACAAAGACTTGCTGTCTTGGTCACAGATGCGCCAGCAAGACGTGCACCAACAATCTGTCCTCTTTTGAACTCTGGTATGTCACCCATAATGCTGTGTGCATTGCAGTATTTTGAGCAGAACTGTGCTCTTACCTGCTAACTGAACCTTCACACTCTGCTCTTACTGGTGCAATGTGCAATTAATGAAGATTGGCCACCAGGCTGGTCCAATTTAGCCATGAGACCTCCCACACTAAAATGACAGGTGTTTCAGTTTCATTGTCCAACCCCTGTATATTATACCTTTAAATATTTGGATGCTGCATATCCATAATGAATGTGTCACATTTCACATTTTTCATAGTGGCGAATATATTCATAGGTTAAGTGAATGTTGATGGACTAAAATGAACATAACCTGTAGTGATGACTCATGAAAGAGAATAATTAAATATTAAATGGGATTCCCATATTAATGCAAATATTGTAATTATTTAATTATTTAATTAATATCAGCAATCTTCCTGAAGTTTTCTGAAGTTTCTATCAGGAGATATGCTTGTCACATATTTAATACCACATCTCTGAAAGGAAATTTAGCAAAACAATTATAGCCTCTTACCATGCAGGAGGACAGGAAGCAGGAAAACAGTTAGGGAGAACCCGGGCAACCCTAACAGTCTGTGTACCATGGTGCCATGACGCTCGGTGACCAGTGCCGTGTCCTTTATGGGGAAAAAGTCCTCAAAAGTCACAAAAAACAACAAAGTATATCCTGAAAGCGTACAGCGCTCTGTCCAAACAGGCGAGTCCAGCAGGTGTAAACTGGCAGTGGGAAACCGAGCGGGAGCTGATCGAGTCTCTGTAAACTGATTTGGCTTGAATTATTCACCAGTCGCCCGCTCCACCTGTAGGAATGCAGTAGAGTAGAGAGGAGAGACACGGTTTAGGATGACGCGATGATACCTCGGCCTCATGCATTATTCAAGCAGCAGGGATGGATAGCCATTCTAACATTCCATTACACTCAGAAGGCCGGGAAGCCACTAACCCAAAAGCCGTTTTTAACTGTACTTTAATATAATGGATCACACAGTGCTCCTTTTTGGTGTCCAGTGCAGCTACATTCTTATTATATGGATATACATCACAAAATGATATACGACTGCATGAAAGCTACCTCAGCAAACCTAAACTGAAATAGCTCTAGCACACTGTCACCTTCTATTAAACAAAGATCCTTAACAGACACACCCTAATCACTTTTCTCTGGGCACTCCTGGCATGAAAGGAAGCACTTTAATCACAGAAGATGACTAACTCTGCTCATCTGTGGGCCCATCCTCCCCTCAGACTGAGGTCAGTATTATGTTAGGGTCTGTTAGAGAGTTATGTTTCAAGCAACAGCACTATAGTCTTCAGCCAGGTAAAGGAACCTAAGAGCTCCCTACATTCATTGATGAGATTCTCATGTTACGCTTTCATGTAATGTGAACAAACACACTCGTAGGGATGCTCTCAGAAGCAAACACAGATGCCCAATATTGAACAGTAGTTTAACATAGGTGATGTTATTAACATAGGTGATGTTAGTAACTTCTGGAAAAGATGGGACTTTCTGTAATATGCAATAAAGCATGTTCAAATGCAACGAAAACAATAATCTGACGTACTAAACCTCTAGAGAAGGTCTCCAATGGTTTTTTAACCAATAATACACTCATCTTTAAAAGGATAGTTGCACTCAGAAGGAAGTGCCGGATAGATATTGGGGATACTGGGAAGATAAAGTTAACCAGGAATAAACAAGAAACAATATGAACAAGAAATAATGCAGCAAGCCAAATGTCACGACATGGACTTTTAAGATTTAAATCCCTTGTTGATCCCACAGTGGGGAAATTTAGTCTCCGCATTTAACCCATCCGTGAAGTGAAACACCACAAACACACTCACTAGTGAACACACTAGGGGGCAGTGAGCACACTTACCCAGAGCGGTGGGCAGCCCTATCCACAGCACCCGGGGAGCAGTTAGGGGTTAGGTGCCTTGCTCAAGGGCACCTCAGTCGTTACTGTAGCCTCAGGGAATCAAACCAGCAACCCTCCGGTCACAAGGCTGGTTCCCTAACCTCCAGCCCACGCTGTCTGATTCTCCTTTTTATGACGTGGCATACTTTTTCTATAGGGAGCTCATCTGAACTGCAGGCAGGCCAGTCATGAACACTGTGAGACTGCATGGCCACGCTGTTGCAGCATGTGCAGTATGAGGCCTGTCATTGTCTTGCTGAAATAACTGTGGACGTCCTGGGAAAATACATGGTCTTGAAGGTAGCACACTGGTGACCCCTGAACCGTGACTATGCTGGCTTGTGTACCTTTAGCTGATATAAGTTTTATGTTTGACACAGTGAACTCATTGTCAGTTTTTCCTAAAAACATGCTGACACATGGACTCACAGCACCGCTCTCACTGTCTTTCAGATCATCTAAGATGAGTTCAGGTCCAGGGAACTCAGTAACTTCAGCCCAAAATTTATGTCTGGCTTTCTTCTTATGTAATACAGCTGTAAGTTGAATTTCTTGATGCAGCAACTGACTAAGTTATGTGGCAGCGGTTTTCTGAAGTACTCCCAAACCCATGTGGCCATATTTAACACAGAAGCATGATGGTTTCTCATGCAGTACTGTCTGAAGGCTTGAAGACCGTCCACACTCATCAGTGGTTTCTGGCTTCGTCCTATGCAGACTGAGATTTCTCTACGTTTGTTGAATGTTTTTCATAATAGAATGTATAGTAAAAGTGAAAGACCTGAAATATTTTGCTCAGCTGTTTGACAATTCTCTAACAAACTGGTAAGCCATGACCCTTGTTTGCCTTTGGTGGATGCACCTATTTTACCCCGTCATGATCCCTCACCTTTTACCAATTCACCTCTTATTATGGGATGTTTCTTAAAGCTTTAACTTGAAAATGATTAATATCCTAAAAATGATCAAAAGTTTATAATTTTTATTTTGTGTCCCGATGTTTGAGTGTGGTGCAGGAATCAGATTCTACATTTGTTTCATTCATTCATCCTCTACCAAATTTGCTAATGTTGTTTATATAGAAAATCAAGTTGGTCAGCCAAAACATTAAAAGTCGTTTCTTGATACTTTGTCCATTATGTACATGTAAATAAATAGTTACCAAATCATATACTACTGTTTTTATTGCATTTCACAAGCTGTCACAACTTTTCCAGACAGAAGGCTTATACATAGGATTATTCTCCAGATAAATTCCAGAAAAAAATCAATCTGCTAGATTTGATTTAAAATGAGACCAGTGTGTTACTATCCAAGATATATTATTTCATTTTACACCAAAAAAAAAAAAAATGTAATAATTGAATCCACGTAAATTAGTTCCAGTCCTGTACATGTCCTGTCATGCTTTCCATTAAAACCTTCAAGGACAGACTTTATTTGATTTGTTCAGTCATGCAAAAAATCTTTTTTTTTTTTAAATCAACTATGCTCGATCAAATTATAAATGCACTGAACTGAGCTGAAACTTTTGAATTATACAAATAATTTTTACTGAATTTTCTTCCCCATTTTTCCACTGCTGATTCCGCTCGGACCACTACTGCAATAACGATTGTGTTTTTTTCCCTCTTTAAAATCAGTTTTTCAGACTTATTCTTACAGTAAACTATGGTTTATGTAGCATTAATGAAGTAAGTATGAAGTTTATCATGGCTTCACAACTACAAATTTATAGATTTGATTTATAGACCTTTTGACCTTGTATTTTATCAAAAGGAGCTCTTCCTCATCAGTATCCTACCTGAGATTTAATGTATTCCTACACTTCCTCTTGTTTAAGAATATCATGTACAGAATTGTATGTGTGAAATAAATACACATTCCACTTTGATTTTGCACAGAACCTAGAGATTCTGAGAAGTGAGATTCTCAGTCATTATACTGTACACATCTTTTTCCTTCTGTATAAAAAAATACATTGCATTTGGATATGTTTATATTTAAACACCAAACAATAAAACTACTACATAAGACGGCTCTCAAATGCTGCCAGACGTCTTATAGAAAACTGAGCATCCTGGCAGCTGATATCAATCAGTAGCAAACCAAATGACACATTTGACAGGAAAGTACTTTTATTTATGAAAAAATTTAATTCACAAAGTATTAAAAACATCAACTGTTCATATTAAAGGGAGTTGGTCTAGTGAGCGTTTTTTGGTTCCTCAGACCTTTTAACAAAAGTCATAATAGACTTATTAAAGGCTGTTAAAAAAGCAAGTAATGTTTATTTTATAATTAAGCAACTTATTAAAGCTATAAATACTGAAGATACTACTGTGTGTTATTGCAAGTAATGCCACTCTCTATTTTAAAAGTACACAAATACTACAAATAGCAGCTCCATTCAAAAATACACAAAATACACTGCTTGTAAGCCGAAGTTTTTTTCATTGAGAGTTTCCATTTTCAGCAGGTACACACTGCAAACAATGCAAGGGTTCTAGTAGTAAAGGCACTGCTTGTTTTCAGAACCAAGAGTCTAAATCTGAAAACCCATGTCACCATGCAAAAACCATTGAAGCTTGAAATGGGTCTCCAGACTAAAGGAGAAACGTGTTTTCCTCTATTATGACATGTATGCTAGAACAGAAGAACATTTTTAATGCTGTAAAGAACCAATACAACACATTCTCCATCTGTGTGAACCATTTAAGTGTGACATGGTTCTAGACAGAAGTCATGGTTCTAAACAGAACCACTAGCTTTACTAAAGGACCTGTTTTAAGCATGTATGAGTGAGCACGTGTGAGGATCAAGTCGAGAAAATAAATAAATTATTTTTTAATTATGATTTTTTTTTCTGTGAGGCTGTGGAGGAGATTTATTTCTTGGGGGAGGGGCTTGGGTGTGTGGCCGTCGAGCTGGGGCTTGGCGTTGTAACAGGATTACCTGGAAGAGTGAAAAATGTAATTACTAACGGAGCGTAAAAGGAGATTGATTTGCAACAAGACTTTACAGTGTATCTCTGCCGACTCCTAGTACCTGGAACTGGAGGACTTGCATCTTCTCCAATAATCTCGTCCTCAGGGAAGTTGATATTTTCTCTGGACTGGCTGTTCTGCCTTTGAGAGCAGAGATCCAAGACACAATTTACCAACATAGCAATTTAGCAAGCTGCTTAGCAGTTCCCACATCAACTGTAATCATGCTGTTATTAATACAGGCCACACGATGAGTGGTATATGAATTCATATACATGAATGAACGTATCGTTTCATTCCATAAAAAGAGTATGACTGGAAATATGTGCATTAGTTAATATTACCTGCCAAACATCATGTCATGAAGTCCTGAAGAAGCACAATAGAAAACCATATTCAGTATATAACAACATGTACATGGTGCTCAAAACTTATTTTTGCTGTATCTCAGTGAGACACTCACGTGGGATGTTGTTGCGGTTCCTCACCACATAAATGAAGATCAGCACAGTAAGTACTGTCGCCACAAGCATACCTCCAATGGCTGCTCCAATCACAGCATGATAGGCCCTAAAGGGCGGAGGAGCTACAAAACATGGTGACAGTTATGCCGGTTAGGCTAAAGAACCGTAACTCTTGAAGGCTGGACTTCAGTTAAGGTACATTAAGATCTTGTACTCCTGATATTAGATCACCGTATGGAGAACAGTTAGTCCTGGAATGGAATGTGTCATAGACGTAATATTCTACTCTGTGTAATGTCCAAGTGGTCAAGTCTCACCTGGACTCTTGACCTGTGAAGGATGTCCAATGGTACGGCGATTGACAGCCGTTACCCGGAATGCGTATTTGCCGGTAGGATCCAGACTGTTGATCTGGTAGCTGCGAGAACTGGGCTCCAGATCTGCTGCCACTTTCTGCCAGAGAGGGGCCACATCACTCTTCCCTACACGTCCAGGAAGCTTCTGAAGCTCAACGAAGAACCCAGTGAGGTCCCTCTCTGCCTGAATCAGCCACTCCACTGTAACAGCTGTCCGCTGATGACTGCTGTACGTGATTTTAGTGATGGTGACGTTTGGAGGCATTGGGTATCCTGAATCAAGCAGGTGTTAAATAAATGTTAATGAAATCAGTCTATTGTGTCTGTAGAGAATCAGTCAGTAGCCCAACAAATCAGAATTAGTCCGTATCATATACACAAATATATCACATGATACATACATATGCATTTATATGAATGATATTTGTACAGAACTCACTTTTCACCAGCAATAGGACAGGAATCTCTGCTCCTCCGACGGCATTGGTAGCAGAACACCAGTACTGGCCACTGTCCACCGTGCTGTCTGTTTCCCGTACTGTCAGGTTGGACCAGGCTGCAGACCGTTGAAGGACATACTTCTTGGGTGTGTCATCTACATTCTGCTTTAGGTTGTTGTACCAGGTGACGTCCGTGGCTGTTGGATAGTTCTTGCTCAGAATGCAAGTGAGCTCGACATCATTACCCTCATAGACAGAAACCACACTGCGCTGAGTCATCAGTACTGGAGCCTCTGGAAGGAACAGCCATATGAAAAGACTGTGTAGATCTTATTTTACATAAATAATAATAGGAGCTATAAAATAAATATATCTGGAAGCAATGTATGCAAATTTCACAGAGCCAAAAGATCTGTACATTCAGATTCCTGACTGGTTCTCCATTTCTAGTCACAAGTGGCCTTGTCAATTCATATTTTTGTTTTTTTCAAGAAACCTGATTCAGATAGTGATCTTACCTGATGATCCATAAAGGAAACACACTCAGTTATGTGGAATGGTTCTCCAAATTTTAGAACTGGCCAACTTCATGAGACAGACTTCACTGAGTATCACGGCTTTGCCCTTATGTATCGATAATATATGGCAATGTATTGGAACATATAGTGCAATATATTAAATAATATAATGTCATATATGGGAAACAAGTGCATATATTTTGCATATATTTATATAGTGATAAATATATTACAATATACTGTATAATACATAAGGAATTTCCGCTTTTTTAATATATTGTATGTATATAATATATTTTTATTTATATATTGTTTATATTTATATATATATATATATTTCATTTTATATGTAATAGACATCATATGTATTTCTCCATATGTGTTTGCATATATATATATATATATATATGTGAAAATATTTTCATACATACATGTGGCAATATATGTATATATTCTCACATATATAAAACAATATATATTATAATATATAAGTAAATATATATTATACTTCCATACATATAATATATGAAAAGCAGCAATTACTTATGTATTATACAATATATTGTAATATATTTATCACTATATAAATATATGCAAAATATATGCACTTGTTTCCCATATATGACATTATATTATTTAATATATTGCACTATATTTACCAATACATTGCCATATATTATTATTACATAAGGGTGATTAATGTAATGAACAGCGCTTACCCAATGTTATCACACATATCTTGTCCTCTTTATTCAGTGGATGTTTGGCATGGCACACAAAGGCTTTGCCACTGTAGTTGGCACTGGAACGCAGCACCAAGATGTTGGAGTTCTCCTCAGATGTGCCCTGCATGTCCCCTGAACTGGAGACCCACCACAGCAGAGCCAGAGGGAAGCCACCCTCCCAGGAGCAGGACAGCATCAGGTACTCATTATTACGTGTTACATGGGCCAAACACTGGGGTTCTCCATAGGGCAGCCCTGGAGACATACGCCTAGTGTTAGAGCCACTGGGTGTGTCATTTAGATTAGATGTATACCAGAGGATAGTGCGGCTAATTCATCTTCTAGGTGATTAAGACTGACGTCAGTGATGTCCGAATTAGCATACTCACATGTGCGGGTGCTGCAGCTCT
>JAMWET010001229.1:77500-140000 GCA_024036415.1 Prochilodus magdalenae | reverse complement strand
AGGTGCTTCTACACTCACATGTCTTGGTGCTGCAGCTCTGGTTGATGTTCAGCGCAACATGGGAGCCATAGCAGGTGAATACAGAGTTATTAGCAGTGTAAGCGCCAGGGTAGATCCTAGTGATATTGGTGACTTCCCCTCTGTCGTCTCCATTTACATAGGGACTCCACTTCAGAGTAGCCGGAGGGTATCCACCCAGCCAAGAGCAGAAAAGGGACAGGTCAGTGTAGTTGTTCACTGGGAGCACTGTACATGATGGAGCACCATCTGGTGGATCTGGGGGAGAAAAGCAATGGAAGTTCCATGACTCATATAGACTGTCAGGGGTGTTGCAAAGCAAAGACGATACTCCTCGTGCGCCTGAGGTCAAGTGTGTTGTACCAATGATATCATACAGCAACACAAAGTATTAAGTATCCAATAACACAATACATTACTCATATGAAAGATATCCACTCCTCTCTTCTGGAAGTGACAAATTAAAGATAATGCTGTAGGAGCTTCAGAATCCTGTCCTGTTTTCCATTTTCTTTGAGAGCAAGGGAATGTTCTAACAGAACTTGGGCTCGGGAATCCTAGGGGTGCCAGTTTTGGCTTAGGCTGCTATCCCAGATTGGCCCAATTTATGCATCTCTGTTCTTGGGATGACTATTAGTTTGGGTTGCTACTAATTGGTTTGGGTTGCTCCACGGGCTATCCCACAGGAGCTTCATGTGCAGGGTAGCCAAGTATTCCTAAATAGCGAACATGTCACTTTCCCTCCATTGTGACCACCCTCTCAGCAGGATTCCCTTTCCTTCTGATACCTCTGATAACTCTGTGTCACATACGTGTGTACTGTAATGTAGTACTATCTCTGCTTAGGAGCTCAGAAAAATGATCTTCCACATCCACTGACATCTCGATTCATGCTCAGCTGTTTAGCCATGTACACACAGACCTGCCCTCTGCCATTGCCAGTGGAACAACTAGCTTTCTGTGTAGCTTGTTTGAAACCCATAGGAGTGACATTTACAGCTCGTATAGTGTAATGTAGCAGTATCTTTAATCATCAAGAGGTTCTGGTTAGGAATTAAGACAAGCAGTGGGTGGAGGCACTCACAGTAGACAGTAAGAGCGATTGTTTTTCTGGAGCCGGTACTGAGGAAAGTGTTTTGGGCCAGACAGGAATAGTTTCCCGTTTGTGTCCTCAGGATCTTGGTGATGGTGAGCTGTGGTCCACTGCTGATATGGCTGTTGTTGTAGAACCAGACATACTGACTGGGAGGGTTGGAGGAAGCTTGACACATAAGGGAAATGTTCCCTTTCTCTAAGGCTGTGAAGCCACTCGCTGTTTTCAAGTAGGGTGTGACACCAATCTCAGGCAGGTCAGGACCATCTAAACGAAAGAGACCAGAATTTACATGGAAGTACGCACACCTGAGTTATACCTGTAACAGTTAATATCACAGACTACTGTTTTAATAGTGGGTATGGCTATGCTACCTATAAAACCAAGGTCAGTGAAATCCTGTGGGGAACCCGAGATCTAAGACACTCACATATGACATCTAGCAAGATGCTGTCACTGCGCTGAGAGTTAACCTCATTCCTGGCCAGGCATCTGTACATGCCCGTGTGGTTACGGGTCACCCAGGTAATGTTGATCAGACTGCGATTGCTCTCAGCCAGTGTGGTGACCAGGCCATTGCGGCTCTCCTGCTCCCATACGTAATTAATGGGTTCTGTGCCGTTCTCAAGACCACAGCGCATCCACACTGATGTGCCTTCCACAGGTGAGGGATCACTCAGCACAATGTAGGGCTTGGAGACTGGCACTGACACTGTCAAATCAAAAAGCCAAAAGATGTAGAATCTGATACACCAGCGCTTGTCAGTGACTAGGTTCATAGTGTCATATGAGTGCTGACCTGGGCTTTTGTTGTCTGAGGGATTTCCAGTGGTGCGATGATTCATAGCTGTGATACGGAATGCATATGTTACCGTAGGGTCCAGGTTGTTGATTTGGTAGCTGCGTTTACTGGGCTCCAGATCTGCTGCCAGTTTCTGCCAGCTAGAGGTACTGTCACTCTTTCCCATAGGGACAAGGAGCTTTTGGTATTCTATAAAGAACCCAGTAAGGTCACCATCTGTCTGGACCAGCCACTCCATACTAACATCTGTCCGCTCTCGACTGCTGTATATGATCTTACTGAAGGTGATGTTTGGAGGCACTGGGTACCCTGAGCAAGCAGACAAACAGTTAGTGGTACAACAGATCAGGAACACAATCATTGGTGCAGGCAAAGCTTGTTGTGAAGATGTTAAACCCTGTGAAGAGGATTTTGGGTTTACATGTGACTTGCTGGTAAGGCCTGTGAGGGTGGGTTGACCAATAAGATGAGCTGAACTAAAAGAAGAGTGCACAGACAAGTGATTTGTTTACAGGATGTGGTAAAAACAAGAAACAAAAACAAAGTATTTACAATACAGGCCAAGTCATAGAAAGGGGCTATGGGGCTGTTCATCAACTCCCTTTTGTGACTTCTTCCGTACACTTACTTTACACACTACTACAGCTAGTGTTTTCTGACTAATGGCGGCGTCAGGGGAAGAAGCCCCTTCTCTTGGGACTCCCCCGGGTTTTTAATCGAAAGCCCCTCCTCCGGAGATCTCGTTCCCCACCGTGGGGTTACAACGGTGTGATTTCGCATGAATAAATTACAACGCTAAACACAAACAAAGCTAATACAAACAACCTAGGTCAAACAGTTACCGGTATATACACAGTCTGGGCCCATTAACATCACATCTGCATGATCTCTTTTCTCCCACAGGATATTAGATGAGGAATAGACCTCCCGCCTTTCTCCCCACCAGTGGAGCCTCCCAATACGGATAAGGTATATCGGTCTTCCTTCACAGGCAGACACGGGTAAGTATATCCATACATACACACATATTTTAGGTTACAAGGCATGGCTTCATTGGTGATGGGGTAGACCTTGCCTTACCACATCACACTTGTCATATGTGCATATGAGATATACTATCAGAACCCCAGAGTGGGTTCCAACCTTGTTAACAACTCATCTCAGTTCCTACTGCTAACTCCCTCCTGCTTACTCCTACAGCCCAGTAACAAATAATTCATGGTTCTGTACTAACTGAGGTTTAATACGACACTTCACATCTCATGTTTTCAATTCCTGTATGCTGGATCCAATTCAACACACGTTGTGTCACTATGCAGTTACTTGCAGGCTACAATGTAAAATTAGCTTGACTTAGACTTACTCATCACCACCAACAGTATGGGCATCTCTGTTCTTCCCACGGCATTGGTAGCAGAACACCAGTACTGTCCACTGTCCACCATGCTGTCCGTTTCCCGCACTGTCAGGTTGGACCAGGCTGCCGCTTGTTGAAGGGTGTACTTCTTGGGTGTGTCACCTACATTCTGCCTTAGGTTGTTGTACCAGGTGATCTCTGTCACTGCTGGGTAGTGTCTGCTCAGAAGGCAGGTGAGTTGGACATCATTGCTTTCGTAGACAGAAACCACACTGCGCTCAGTTACCAGGACCGGTGCCTCTAGAAGAACAGACATATCATAAAATCGCTCAAAATATCTTTATATGGGGAAAAAGACATATCCTATTATGGATAATACCCTATTATTAAAAACACAAAACAACAACACCAGTTCACTAATGTAGATTATTCTTTACATTGTAAACTACTACAACAGTATCAGCCATGATGCTCTTCATAAACAGCCCTTACCAAATTTTACCATGCACTTCTCGCTCTCTTTATTTAGTGGGTGTTTGGAATGGCATACAAAGGTTTTGCCACTGTAGTTGGCACTGGCTCGCAGAACCAGAATGTTGGAGGTCTCCTCAGGTGCACCCAGCCTTTCTCCTAAACTAGAGGCCCACCACAGCAGAGCCTGAGGGAACCCACCCTCCCAGGAGCAGGACAGCATCAGGTACTCATTATTACGGCTGGAATTTGCAGAACACTGAGGTACTCCAGAGGGTAGCCCTATGAAAATGACACGCAAATTAGAAATACTTCTGAAAGGTGTACATCCTTACTTCATCGTGTAAGACATCAGATTTATGGCCAAAGCCTGAAAGATGAAATATCGACTAAGGCATGGTCTACACTGATGTGCCAGTTACTTTATGTGTCAGTTACGTGTCAGTTACATGGCTAAAGCCAAGCCCCGCAACCCCACCCCACCCCCAAACACACTCACAATGCGGCATTACATTTTTAAATACCCGTTAAATAATATCCAGATGCTTACATGTCCGGGTGCTGCAGCTCTGGGAGACATTTAGTGCAACATGTGAACCGTGGCAGGTGAATACAGAGTTGTTAGCAGTACCAGGGCCCGGTTGGATTTGGGTGAAGTTACTGGTTTCCTGTTTATGGTCTCCATTCACATATGGACTCCACTTCAGTGTTGCCGGCGGATATCCACCCACCCAGGAGCAGGCGAGGGCCAGGTCAGTGTAATTGTTTGCTGGGAATACGGTACAAGTAGGCGCACCATCTGGTGGATCTGTGAGAACAAGACCACTACATAACCAAACGGGGACGGTGTATTCTTCTGAATTAGCACGGCAGGCTAATACACGTGGCTGCAGTCTATCCATGGAGATGATATGATGGAAGTTTAAGTACATAGGTGTGAGCTAAACCTGGTGGCATACAATGTCATAGTAGTCAATATTGCCTAATACAATCTTCTTCATTTATATTCAGTCGTGTGCAAAAGTTTGGGCACCCATGGCCGAATCGTGTTTTGCTGGGACGAAAAGAAGTGCACACCCACCACACAGAACACAATTCTAATTGAATTTCACATATTCCGAATTGCATTTGATTGTACCTGATTATAATGTTTAGCCTTCTGTTCCCCTGTGTTAATTTTAATTGATTTTGACTCCAGTTTTTTTACATCATCAGAGATTTCTTTTCCTAGATGCTTGTACAAAATAAGTTTGTAGCACAGAGGCAGCCTGCCAAACTATAACTCTGTGTGGACCATAATAAGTGATAGAAGAAACCAGGAATAGCACTGGATAAAAGAGCAAGAGTTGATAAAACCACAAGAAGCCCCGCCCCCTATTTTTTTATTTTGCTGTTATTGTTGTTAATACATTTTATTTATTTATTTTTATTATTATTTCATTTATTATTGTTATATTCTCTTCTTTCTCCTGATTTGTGGCAGAGTTAATGTGTTCTATATTTTTTGGAAAGACAATAAATACTCATTAACAAAAAAAAAAAACACAAGAAGGTAACTTGGAATGAACAACAGTTCCTTGACCTCTTTAGATACCGTGACGTGCTGGAGCACTTACAGTAGACGGTGAGCAGGATTGTTTTCTTAGAGCGGGTGTTGAGGTACGTGTTCTGGGCCAGACAGGCGTAGTTGCCAGTGTCTTCACGCAGGATGGTGGAGATGCTGAGCTGTGGTCCAGAGTAGATCTGGGAGTTGTTGTAAAACCAGACATATTGGCTGGGAGGGTTAGAGGAAGCTTGACACAAGAGAGAAGCATTTCCTCTCTCCAGGGCCGAGTAGCCTTGCTCCGTTACTGAGTAGGCTGAGACATCAATCTGAGGCAGATCTGGTCCGACTGAAAAGAGATGACCACTGTTAACATGTTTTAAAAATGTGATCTTCAAAAAAGAACATTAGTGATCCGATCACAGCCCCTCCCCTCCGAGAGTTCTGGACTTCGGTGTAGGTTCTGGCTGCAGCTAAAAGGCCAGACTCTCATTGCAACTGGGGTAGAAGTGTCATGTGACTGAGGAGCAGGGAGGAGATTGGGTGGATGGGGGAGATGCCTCTTTATAAACTTTAGTTATTCCACATCTCAGTTTAATGACCTAGATTGTGTGTAACGGGGAGTTTGAGGCAGGTTGCAAACGCATAGTGGTCTTATTAAGGTTTGTCCGGCAGACAGGGGTCAAAACACAGGTAGGTATCAACAGGGACATGTCCGTAAAGGGAGTGACGACAGCCAGGAACAAAACAAGGGTCAAAACTCAGAACTAAACACAAACACTACAAAACACAGGGACAAAAACAGAAGGGAAACACAGCTTAGACTCACGAGGGGAAAACAGAGACTTCACAACCAGACAGTGCAAACAAAGGTGTCTTAATAGAAGTCCAAATGAGTTCCAGATTAGTTTCAGGTGTGAGAGAGGGTGGAGCAGGAAGAGCTGTGCAATGACATGAAGTAACCAGAGGGGGCAGTGTGTGACATATGGATATGACCAGACAGACAGACAGACAAGGATGTGACATTGTGACACTTGGACATGGTCCTGTAAATGCTGCTGATTATGTCATATGTAATTACTGACTTAATGAATGGAATTAACTTGGGAAAAAAAACAGGAGCTGCGAAATGTTTGTTGTTAACCTTTATGAAACGATAATATATGGCAATGTATTGGAAAATATAGTGCAATATATATATAATATATATATAGAATATATACATACTGTATATTGCCACATGTATGTATGAAAATATTCTCACATATATAATATTATCATATATGCAAACACATATGGAGAAATACATATGATGTCTATCACATATAAAATTAAATATATTACAATATACAATATAAATATATATTATACTACCATACATACAATATATGAAAAGTGGCAATTCCTTATGTATTATACAATATATTGTAATATATTTATCACTATATAAATATATGCAAAATATATGCACTTGTTTCCCATATATGACATTATATTATTTAATATATTGCACTATATTTTCCAATACATTGCCATATCTTATCGTTTCATAAGGGAATGTAGTGTGGTTGCCTAATTGCCAGGCTAGATTGGCGTTATGTGCTAGTGTCAATGCAGTCCATTGGTCACATGGTCAGATAACATCATAAAATGTTGAGTATTTGACAATTGCTTCAAATGTGGCACAGATCAGACTAACTATGATGCTAACAGAATAATTTATGATGCTGCTTCTTATTTAATAGAGTTCAATCTTGTAATAAATTAGCCATGATGTCAGAAAAGAACTTGCCACAGTCATCAACAGAAGTACTTTTTAAAGTTCCCACTTACATAAGACGTCCAACCAGATACGGTCACTCCTCTGCTGGTTGACCTCGTTCCTAGCCAGACACCTGTACCCACCAGTGTGGTTGCGGCTGACCCAGATGATGTTGACCAGACTGCTGTCGCCCTCGGCCAGTATGCTGATTAGCCCACTACTGCTCTCTTGCTCCCATATGTAGTTAATGGGCTCTGTGCCATTCTCCAAACCACAGCGCATCCAAAATGATGAACCCTCTACTGCTGACGTGTTACTCAGTATAACGTAGGGCTTAGACACAGGCACTGTCGAACAGAGCATTGAACTGATAAACATTGGTTATATAATAAATCATCACACATGCTCACATGCTCCCTGTTATTCTAGCTCAAAACTGATTTGCCCTAAGCCATTGCCACTAACCTAGAACCCGCAGATGCACATAGTAGTAGTAGAGTCTGGCTTCCTCGTCCGTGTCGTAGAGAGCCTGGCAGGTGTACAAGCCCTCTGCAGCTAGAGGAAGCTTCTCTATAGACAGGGATGCACTGTTGGAGATGACATTCAGGTCACCCAAATCTTTGGCGAGTTGCTGCAGCTTTGGACCCTTGCCGAAGTTATACACCACGGCTCGAATAGTGTCGGTGCCTGGTTGGGTAAAACTCCATATGAAGACATCAGGCAGGGTGGTGCCACATTCCAGGGTTACCTCATGTTCCACCACACCACTTGTTCTGGCTTCGCTGTACACCACTTGCCCTGGATTGGAGATCTCTAATCCTAACAGCACAGTATGTGGATTTAATGATGTGTGGATCCATAGACTCACAAAGACTCATTACATTTTATAATGGTTGTCTACCCACTCTTCTGGCATAACTAGTTTGATCAAGCTAGAACAGCAGCATGATCAAGTTAGTCATCCAGCATGACCGAGCAGGACAACCAGCATAACTAGCTTGACCAAGCTAGAACAGCAGCATGATTAGTTTGACCAAGTTGGTCGATGAGAATGACCAAGCTGGTCCATGAGCATGATCAAGCTGGTTCACCAGTATGACAAGTTTGACCAAACTAATCTTCCAGCAAGACCAAGCTGATCACCTAGAATGACTATCTTGACCGAGCTAGACCAAACTAGTCCAACAGCATGCCTAACTTGACCAAGCTTGTCCACCAGCATGCCTAACTTGACCAAGCTTGTCCACCAGCATGCCTAACTTGACCGAGCTTGTCCACCAGCATGCCCAACTTGACCGAGCTTGTCCACCAGCATGCCCAACTTGACCGAGCTTGTCCACCAGCATGCCTAACTTGACCGAGCTTGTCCACCAGCATGCCCAACTTGACCGAGCTTGTCCACCAGCATGCCCAACTTGACCGAGCTTGTCCACCAGCATGCCTATCTTGACCGAGCTTGTCCACCAGCATGCCTAACTTGACCAAGTTTGTCCACCAGCATGCCTAACATGACCAAGCTTGTCCACCAGCATGCCTAATGCCCAAGCTTGACCCAAGCCTTGTCTTGACCAAGCATGCCAACCAGCATGCCTAGCTTGACCAAGTTTGTCCACCAGCATGCCTAGCAAGCTTGTCCCCAATGCTCGACTGAGCTTGTCCACCAGCATGCCTAACATGACCAAGCTTGTCCACCAGCATGCCTAACTTGACCAAGCTTGTCCACCAGCATGCCCAACTTGACCAAGCTTGTCCACCAGCATGCCTAACATGACCAAGCTTGTCCACCAGCATGCCTAACTTGACCAAGCTTGTCCACCAGCATGCCTAACATAACCAAGCTTGTCCACCAGCATGCCAAACTTGACCAAGCTCGTCCACCAGCATGACAAGCTTAAATACGTGAAAGCAAGCTGGTTTTCCTACCAGCATTCAGAGCATAATAAATGGTCTATTCCAACACAGACTAGTTTGAAGCAAAAATCTGTATCATTGTGTATCTGCAAGGCTTTCCCTCATTTATCAACCTGAAAGCGAGTACCTTGCTAAGTGCATCTGAGCTATGTTCCTAAGATCCGTTATGAATAGTTTATAGTTGTGTAAATGTGTGATACAAATTACAGATGAAACAAAGTTCAGTCTTTCTGTGAAGTTGGAACTGAAAGCTGGAGAGAACCAGAGACATCAGAGCAGTATGACCTCTTACCTTGCAGGAGAGGAAGTAGAACAACGGTCAGTGAGAAATTAGACAATCTTAGCCGTCTGTGTACCATTGTGACATGACGCTAATGTATCCAATATCCAGTATCCTTGACTTGACTTGACTCCAGTACCGTGTCTGAGATGGAAGGACGTCTGCAGAACAGTTGCTAAGGAAAATCCGATTTACAACAAAATAAAATATCCAGGTAAAGGTGTAAGCAGTGCACCCAGGCAGTGTGCACAGGCTGGGTGAAGCTGAGTGAGAGCTAATCTAGTCATTGTGAGCTGAATTGGCATAAATTATTTACAAATTCTCATTTCTGTGCGCAAGACTACAGGCAGGGTTTAGGATGACAAGATGATACCTCATCCATTATAAAGGAGAGAGGGCTGGGTGGCCATGCTAACATTCCGTCATACGCAACAGGTGGACAACTTACTGCCATGCACGCTGTCCTAACAGTGTACATGACATACACTCTAATCTGGCCTCTGGGCTTCTGTAATTGATAAGTGGAGATAGGTGGAGAGATCTGCTTCAAGTCAGTAAAAGCTGAAGACATGTAGACACCAGGAATTTATACAGAAATGCCACCATAAAAGTACATTTATCATTTCAGCTTTTAATGAGTCCATTCTTTTACTTTATGTACTTTTATTACAACTCATTCTAGTAACTTCAGGCTCCTGCAGATGGCGCTGCACAAGGATGACGGGGCTTTAAATACCTGTGGGGTGTGAGTGACGGGACCCATAGATTGGGAAGAGGTGCTACAGTGCAGGGAATGTCTCGTTCCATGTGTGGAAAACGCTCCAGAGCAGATGTTAATGATTGGCTAAATGAAGGGTCTGCATGTGGGCGTGGCCAAAGACCATAGTGTGAAGGAAGTAGCTGAATCTGCAGGTGTATGGAAGCCTACGGTCATACGGGTCTACCAGGAGTGGCAAAAATCCCAGTGTACAGGAACTCTCCTCAGAATTGCGACAGGGAAGGCATCCATCAAGTCTGGCCCAACTGCCCAATGCTTTGATGGAAGAGTGGCTGAACGTTGATGTGACCTACATCCAGAAAGTTCTCTGGTTCATGTTAAATCGAATCACAGCTGTTATTTGTGCTTGTGGAGGTATTGCATGCTACTGGGTGTGTTTGCTACGTATACTGATATATGTGGAAAGTAAATAATCTGCACTTCAGTAGTTTTGGCTGAACATTCAATACTGGAAAGCGTGGTCACTGATGTAGTCTATGTTCTGTTCTGAAGCAAAACACTGACTGTGGCTGACACAGAAATGCTGTCTACAGACACAGGTGGCTGAGGTACCTGTGTGAGGAGTCCAGTGTGGCAGTAAGGCATCCAGTGATGTTCGGATCTAATGCTTATGTAAAAGGTAAGTCCTCTGTGTCATTCATGTATCCGTACACATCCCATAATACTCATAAAACACTGACTTGTAAGGCAGCACAGAGAGAAATGCAACAGAGGCAGGTTCCATTTCAGACACAGCAATTGTGAAAACCAGAAAAACGTATTCCAGAACTGGCATCATTTATTAAAACCATTAGAATATTAATAATTAATAACAAATATTAATTTAGCAATAAGTGCAAAGAGGGAGAGAAAGAGTTACTAACTCCTGTAACATTATTCCTTAATATCATACATTTGTTATTGTCATGATCACACGCTTTTTAATTTTTATATAATCGTAAAGTTTAAACAAATTATAATATTTTTTAAAGACGTCCATATTTTTAAAGTTTCAAATAAACTACTGTGCCAATATTAATAAATGTCTTCACCGTATTCAAATTATGAAAAAGTGCTGCATTTTAAGTTTACTCACTTAATTTTATAAAATTTACCATAACAACCAACACTATTATACAACCAGTATGTGTGCCTTGCTGTGTTTGGTGGTCCTGACTTTTCTTTTTTTTCTGGTCTTTGTTCTCTGTGGCACCTACAGGGGTTGGACAATGAAACTGAAACACCTGGTTTTAGACCACAATCATTTATTAGTATGGTGTAGGGCCTCCTTTTGCGGTCAGTACGGCGTCAGTTCGTCTTGGGAATGACATATACTGCGTCCTGCACAGTGGTCAGAGGGATTATAAGCCATTCTTCTTGCAGGATAGTGGCCAGGTCACTACGTGATGCCGGTGGAGGTTCGTCCTTCTTGGTGGTATGCTGACATTACCCTGGATACCGTGGCTCTTGATACATCACAAAGACTTTGCGCCAGCAAGTCGTGCACCAACAATCTGTCCTCTTTTGAACTCTGGTATGTCACCCATAATGTTGTGTGCATTGCAGTATTTTGAGCAGAACTGTGCTCTTACCTGCTAACTGAACCTTCACACTCTGCTCTTACTGGTGCAATGTGCAATTAATGAAGATTGGCCACCAGGCTGGTCCAATTTAGCCATGAGACCTCCCACACTAAAATGACAGGTGTTTCAGTTTCATTGTCCAACCCCCTGTACCTTGTGAATTCTGGATGTCTTGGATTGTTTGTAGACCCATCGCTTCAACATTCTGATCAACATTATGTGGTACCCTCCCTGCTTTCTCACACAAACCCTACTCAGTATCTACTGTTCAGTATCTACTCGTCTCTTTGTCTCATAATCCGAAAGCATGTTTGTGCAGTTATGAAGATATTCACATATCATAAAGACCTATTAGGAATCCATCATCACTCTGTGCATCATTTCATTCAATACTTAACAACTGACACTCAAATTTCCCTTTAGCGTTCAGTTGTTCCTGCCCAACTGATGTTTTCTAACGTTCCCAGAATATCATTCCTGAACAAACAACAAGTATCTTCATTTTTTCCAGATTTTTATTCTTTATTTGAATACAGCTGCCCTTTAGCTTGTGTGAAACTTTCTTGAGGCTAAAATGCTACAAAAACAGCTTGAAATAAAATATCTTTATATTAACATTATATGAAGTTGCTATGGAGATAATGCTTGTTTTTTCTTTAGATGGGGATGATATTTTAATTATGCAGAAAACGATTTGAATTATTTTATTTTATTTTGAAGTCTTGTTAACTACAGTTTTTTGGTGTTGTGTGGTCGTCTAATCTGGATACATTCCCTGATTAAATAAAACTATGGTTATGGTTGGTTAAGCTTAGTCCTCGAAACTACACTCATCATCAAAAGAATAATTGCACCCAGAAGGAAGTGTCAAATTTCAATACTATTCAGAAGATCAAGGTTACCAGGAACAATCAATGATGACCCGCTGCCATTCTGAGTAACTGAATGACAGTCTGGAACTGGCTGATGAGGGCAGTCCTCGTAACGGTCTGCATGCATTTTGTCTGGTGCAGTGGTCTGCCAATGGTGCTGGCGCTAACAGGATGACTGATTTAGGACATCACTCCTCGCTGGATGTGTCTCTCTGCGCATGTTGGTTCCCCTCTCCATGATTCATCTGGGTATCCCAGATCCTTCACGTCGCTGGTGTGTGCCTTCTACTATCACTGCCACCAACAGTGTGCTATGGTTGTATCCGAATGACTGGTATGGCTCACAATACGTTGATAAGACCATCTCGCTTCCCGGGACCATATGATGCGACGCCTCTTAAACTCTTACGACTGCTGAAACAGCTTTTAAACTCTTCTCTGAAGCAGGATAAGGATGCTACAAGCACAAAAAGTCAACAGAGTCAAAATGGAAACCAGTCAAGTATGTAGTCAGTCGAGTACAATGTCACATGCGCAGCCAAGCATGAAACTGTGTGTGTCTGACCACCAACCCTTCTTCCTGTCAGCTGTTTCCTTGTGGGTGCGACTATTTTTTATTTTTCTGATGAAAAAAATGACTGATTTGTTGTTGTTTGAGGGACTGTTAATTAAAATCACCTCCTTGTCACGCCTCCACCGCTCTTCAGAACTTCACTTCCCAGAGGGCCACGCTCGATGACGTCATGTCTATGCGCCCACGGTCGGACTCTGTGATTCGCTCTAGATCGGCCGAGTTTTAACCTCAGCTGTATCCAATTACTTCCTGTATTTAAGCCACTCACAAACATTCACACTTTGCCAAACTTAGGTAAGCAATCCTGAGCGTTTCTTTCTCGTGTTGTTCCTTTCTGGTATTTCGACTCCCTTCGTTTCTCTACTACTCTTTCGCTGTATCCCTTTGGCTCGGACTCTACGCTTTGCACCTGTGCTTCCTCACTTTGGTTTCCCCCTTCGGTCTTCCCCTGTAAACTTGTTTGCCCTCGCTGATTGTTCTAGCTGGTTCTGACCTCCGCCTGTCCCTGACTCTGATTTAGCTTCTCCCATCGTTTTCGCTGTGTACTGGTGCTTGCTGTGATTGCCTGTTTATGAATAAACCATTCCTGGCTTTTAGTTCTGCACACGTCGGTCTCGAAGTCTTTTGTCTAACACTCCTTCATGTATAAAAACGATTATAACATCCGAAAAGAAAGGAATATTCCACTGCCAGTTAAGATGAATGAAGGTTCGCTTTGTGTTGAAGAGTTTCCGCTCGAGGGAATGACCATTACGGTCACTTTGGCTGCTTGATCTCTGGCATTCCAGAAGGTCTTGGCAGTGCTGCAGACGTTCCTGAGTCAAAGTAAGATTCTTATATTAGTATTAACTGAAAGTAAGGGATGATCTCTGAGACTATCAGTCCCTATTTGAATGATGGCTAGAACACTCATGCATGACCTTAGTACCTGGACTCATCTCTGCTCTGCCTCCATCTTCTGCTCCTCCTGCAACCTGGTCCTCAGGGAAGTTAATATTTTCTCTGGACTGGCTGTTGTGCCTGAGAAATCACAGACACATCAGGATAAATATATTAAGTATAATATATATATATATATTTTAAATATTAAAAAATAATTTTAAGATTCTTCCAGTTGTGTACTGGGTGCAGAAGAGAAGAGCATATGAATGCAAATCTTCATAGGATGTATGATGAAGTTAGGAATGGAAAAACCTTCATAACAATGTCATTTACCTGCCGAATACCATGTCATGAAGACCTGTAGAAGAAAGTTTGAGAAGAGCATTAATGTACACTGACAGTTTCACAGCTGCCACATATTTTCTACATTAGATGGAAAAGCTCACGTGGGATGTTGTTGCGGTTCCTCAGCACATAAATGAAGATGAGCACAGTTACTACTGTGGCCACAATCATACCACCGATGGCTGCTCCAATGACAGAGGAATAGGCATTAAAGCCTGGGAGAGCTGGAAGACACCACAGACATTTCAGAATTTTATTAACGATGTGAAATAAGCTTGCCTTGTCCTGTAATGAGAGATTCTCATGTAACATCTCTGACATATCATGATACGCCTCATTTGCACTATAATGGAATATGTACGAATAACTCATTTTACAAAATGTCATCATAATTAATTTCTCACAGTGGAAGTGATTGGTATCGGACTTCTGAAGAATTGAATGCTTCTAAAATATATTATAATTCTGCACTTTATATATTTTAGCATATATATTATGTGTTTAATTACTTTGTGTGTAAAGTGCCGTTCTATTGCTGCTCAATTTCGTTGTACACTGTGCAATGACAATAAAGTTATCTTATCTGATTCAGCCTAAAACCTATATTTTCTACAGTCACCACAAAGGACTGCTTTTGGCTTTTGATCGTAAATAAAATGGCTAAATAAATGGTAAAGTAATATTTGGTAATATTTCACATTTTGACTAATTAACATGAGCTAATGCATTAGTGTAACGATGAGGTGGAGGCGGGATGCAAGTGCATAGTGGATTTATTGGAATGAGTCCGGATAACAGGGGTCAACACACAAGTTGGTATTATCAACGACATGTCCATAAATTGGAAGCAGAAACAAAACTATGATAAAGAACAGAAGGCGGAGACAAACGAAACAGACAACAGCTCAGACTTAACACAGGGGACAAAACAGACCAGAAATACCAAGGAGACAACAGACTGGAACAAACACAGGGCAAACAGCAGATCGGAACAAACAAAGGTACAGCAGCTCGCAACTAACACAGGGAAAGAACAGAGACTTCACAAACAGACAGGGCAAACAAAGGGGTCTTAATACACGTCCTAATGGGTAACAGATAGGTCTCAGGTGTGGGAGTGGGCGGAGCTAGGGGAAGCAGGAAGAGCTGTGCTAAGACAAAGTAACCAGAGGGGGTGTTGTGAGACACGAACAGGGACAGGCAGACAGACAGAGATGTAACAATTAGTTAACAGGAAGTAGCTTATTAACAGTGGTCGGTATGTTTGCTTGGATTCTCTTGTTGAGCTGCTACATTATTACTAAGCCCTTGCTTTGCCTTTAGCTCAGTGCGCGTCGATTCTATTTTGTCAAACCTGGCACATTGCCTCAATGTCAGAGCAAGAAGACCACCTTCTCCCCCTGATCACTTGTTCAAGTTTTAGAAAATGTTTTATATGTATGTCTAATTAGTATGTATGTCTAACACTAAAACCTGGGGCCTTTTTATCATTCAGCTTAATTATTAACAATGGAATATGACCTATGATCTATCTATCTATCTATCTATCTATCTATAACCTGTTCATGAGTTATTGTATAATTGTACTGAATATTTTTAACAACTTTTTTGTACAGCTCAATATAAATGCATAAATCACCGTTATTAATTTCCGGGGTATTAAATCCCAGCAATGTGATGAAATCCAGAATTTTCAGAATAACTCCAGAATGAATTAAAACGTAGCCATTTAGGTTTCCCCCACCAAGTCACCCTGTCATTCCTTTCACAAATCTCCTTGTATGTGCTGTGTCTCACATTTTCTCCTCACCTGGACTCTTGATCTGTGAAGGATGTCCAATGGTACGGCGATTGACAGCCGTTACCCGGAATGCATATTTCCCGGTAGGATCCAGACTGTTGATCTGGTAGCTGCGAGCACTGAGCTCCAGATCTGCTGCCACTTTCTGCCAGAGAGGGGCCACATCACTCTTCCCTACACGTCCAGGAAGCTTCTGAAGCTCAATGAAGAACCCAGTGAGGTCCCTCTCTGCCTGAATCAGCCACTCCACTGTAACAGCTGTCCGCTGATGACTGCTGTACGTGATTTTAGTGATGGTGACGTTTGGAGGCATTGGGTATCCTGAATCAAATGAAAACCAGGAACACAAGTCATCCAGGTGCACTGTCTTTAATATCTGCTGCCTTGCTATGCGGTTTACCGTAATATAAATAATACAGGGATGAGGTATGTGTACCACTGTAAATTCACAGATTACCAGTTGTTGGGAAAATAGGAACTTGAAGAAATGTGTTAGCAGATGCTCAGAACATATACAATAAATAAGACCTACTGACCTACAGAGTACTGTAACAGTACTCTGACACTAATCCCAATGAAACCTTAGGAGTTGAGTAAAAGAGGAGGGTCCATATGCATAGATAAGGGACTCTGAATGATCCGGAGAAACCTGGAAGAAGGAATGCCCCTTACACTGTAAACCCTTATAAGTTATGTTTACTCAAATCATTTGAGATTACTGGTGGCCTAAACTAAATTCAGCTTTAGGTGCCAGTTTCTGTAGTTATACATAAAGTTAAATACACTCTGGTGTAGCTATGGTTGGTGTAGATATGGTTGGTGTAGCTCAGCAGCTAACACCACTGTCCGCCAGAGAGCCACCACCACATGTGGGAGACTGGGGTTCGAATCCCAGTTTGGGTGACTATGCTGTGCTACACCAATAAGAGTCCTTGGGCAAGACTCCTAACACTACACTGGCCTACCTGTAATATGAATAATGTTGTAAGTTGCTCTGGATAAGAGCGTCAGCTAAATGCCAGCTCAATGTTAGCGCACACGGCTGCACAACTCAGGACTACATCCGGACTGAGTCCATCCAGGACTGTTAGGACGACTGTCCTTAACACCACGGCAACGCCACCAAAGACTGCAATGGTGTCGTACCAGACTGTCATGAAGTGACTCAGAATGGCAGCGGGTCATCTTCAGTGACGAGTCCTGCTTTTGTCTTGGTGGAGACGACCAACGAATCCGTGTGTGTAGGCACCGTGGCCAGCACTAAGATTTCATAAACAACAAGTTCTATTACACACTTTAAAGTACACAGTCCAGTCACATTATTATGACCACTTCCTACTTCCAATGGCGCCAGTGCGCAGCTGATGAAGGAAGTCTTGTTTTTGTGCCGTACTTTGGGCCACACACAATCAAGTGAAAGGCACTTTCAAACAATTTGGGTATGAATCCATCCTTGCAGATCACATACACCCATACATTCCATGGGGCGGATGGTATCTTCCAGCAAGACAATGCGACATGTCACACAGCTAAAAATGTCAGACACTGTCTGGAATGGGAATGAACAAAACTTTCAAGCACTAGCCCACTAGCCTGGCCCCCTAATTCCCAAGACTTGAACCCAATTGAGCATCTGTGGGACCACCTCAACCAACTGGACCCTACAGAGTCACTCCCAGCCCGTTTAGCTGCTGTAGGTGCCACAAACGATGGCTACTCTGGCTATTAGCTGGTGGTCATAATAACGTGACTCGACTATGTATTTAAAGTCTGTGTTCATTCATCAACCGGCTGTGTACTCACTCTTCACCAGCAATAGGACAGGAATCTCTGCTCCTCCCACGGCATTGGTAGCAGAACACCAGTACTGGCCACTGTCCACCGTGCTGTCTGTTTCCCGCACTGTCAGGTTGGACCAGGCTGCAGACCGCTGAAGGACATACTTCTTGGGTGTGTCATCTACATTCTGCTTTAGGTTGTTGTACCAGGTGACCTCTGTGACCGCTGGAAAGTTCTTACTCAGGATGCAAGTGAGCTCGACATCATTACCCTCATAGACAGAAACCACACTGCGCTGAGTCATCAGGACTGGAGCCTCTGGAAGGAAGAGTCATTTGAATAGACTGTGTAGGATGATCAATAGAGAGACATAAAGACACCGTCTTACTTTCATAACTGAGCAGTACTTACCCAGCTTCAACACGCACGGTTTGCTTTCCTTAGACAATGGGTGTTTAGCATGGCACGCAAATGCTTTGCCACTGTAGTTGGCACTGGAGCGCAGGATCATAATGTTAGAGGTCTCCTCAGATGTACCCTGAACGTCTCCTGAATCTGAAGCCCACCACAGCAGAGCGCGAGGGAAACCACCCTCCCAGGAGCAGGACAGCATCAAGTACTCATTATTACGAGTCACATATGCAGAACACTGGGGTTCTCCGTAGGGCAGCCCTGGAGACATATGGTTAGTTTTAGAGCCACCAGAGGTCTCATTTAATTAGACAGGGCAGCCCTGCCGAGTTGTTTGATTAACAAACAGCTTGAAGTTGATATGTATAGACTTTCTCTGAGTTAATGGAGTCTACCTGAAATTAGGTGTGTGCCAAGACGAGTTATCAGCTCTATACTCACGGCTGATTATCAGATTAGCCATCTCATACTTACATGTCCTGGTGCTACAGTTTTGGGCGACAGTCAGTGCAACATGTGACCCATGGCAGGTGAATACAGAGTTGTTAGCAGTATCAGGGCCTGGCTGAATCAACGTAACGTTAGTAATTCCCTCGGCCCCTCTATCTCCATTTGCATACGGACTCCATTTCAACGTAGCTGCAGGGTAGCCTCCCATCCAGGAACAGGAGAGAGCCAGGTCAGTGTAGTTGTTCACTGGGAGGATGGAACAAGTCGGTACGCCATCTGGTGGATCTGAGAGAGCAAAACACCTATTTGAATGCACACCGTTTTTTTCATTACATATGCCTGTTAAATATCAGTTGCCAGTTTATTAGGCATAGTGCCTATCAGGTATGCCCACCACAGATATATACTGCTTTGGATGGTGGATCAGTCTCAGAGCAGCTGTTATTACCAGATGTGAACCGGAAACCCAATTTGGACTATGTGTGCTACCTTGGACTACATTTGTGTTTTACTGCACCTTTTTGTTATATTGACTGTTTTCATTTTGCGAGTGAAACATAAATATACAGTATATATTCTCTGGTAATAAAAGACTAATTCTGATTCTGACTAATCCAGATTATAACCCCTGTAGAAGGCGCTTGAATGCACACATCTTTTTTTCCTCTTTTGGGTGGAATAGTATATAATTGTTGCCGTTTGAAGAATTTTCAATTATTTCTAAATATACTATAATGCTTATAATATGCTTAAACATAAATGTTTATAACAAGAGAGCGGTCATGGTCCTGGAGGGCTACACAGCCTGTAGCAAGCCTGAGAATTAGGCATGTTTAAAATAGTATAAATGTTGTTGTATATTTTAAAATAAACTAAAGAGTGGAGATTCATTGGTATTAGGGAATCAGGTACATCCTTTTTTAGCTTTACTTCTTAGGACATGGAATGACGTTCCCATGCACTGCATTCCTCAGCTGCTAAAACGCTAGTGGAGCATTGTATAGACCAAATAGCATTCTACGTTCATGCATATAGGTCAAATTGTAGAGATGGTAGTCTTTTCTTGCTGAACATTGCAGGAATTTTACTTTAACCATATACAGTGGCCATGTAGTCCCACTATACAAATACACACTCTTCCAGAATCCCTTTTTTCAAGCTCTTACTTTCAGTGTGGAGGACTGTGCATGTGAGTCCTATTAGAGGAAACCTTTTCTTGTTCAGACTATTTAATGCATGCATGAGAACTACCTTTTCTGAAGGAGGCACCTTTCAGACCTCAGAGTCACAGCTAGGGTTATTTTCATGAGTGAATATGATTCCTTGGCATTTTTGTTTTGGAATATGGCTTTGCTATTTGGGAGGAAGAAATCTATTGACTGGATAACCTGCTCATTCAGTAGATTCAGGTTGTCAGCTGAGCTCATTTTATTGTATCATAACATTGCTGAACGGATACAACCCCAGATCATACATGACGGTTGCATGACATCATGTATTTCACTTCCTACCCTAACTGCTCAGTGCTTTAGACTTAGACCACATGACTGTTTCCCATTGCTCCAGAGTCCAGTTATCGTGCTCTCTAAAAAACCAAACCCTTCTTCATTACTAGCCTCTGTATTTTTTAGACCTACACACTGCTTACTACCAGTCCTGTGATTGTTGAGTTCTCATTGTGTGCGAATGCTCTACTGGGTCCTGTTATGTTATGACACCAGTTTTTACCATTCAAATTCACCAAGCGTGTAAACGATCTCTGATCACAGCCATTCGATTCTATTTTCAATAATGCGCTGGGCAGTTCTTAATCCAATTCCGTCATTTTGGCTTCTCGTTTACCTTGCATGATGCAGACCAATAACTTGACCCTCTTAGTGTAAGGGACCGGGCTGTACCACCGGCAGCCAGCAGAGGGCGACCGCGGCGGCGCCATTCTGGCGGAACTACAGCCCGGAACTCCCCAGAATGCCCCGGGGTGATCAAGCCAACGAGCGGCACCTGAAGCGGCAGCCATATAAGCCACTACCACACAAACACCTCTGCTGCACCTTTGTAGAGGGGTAGCCGGTACGGTACACCAGAAAGCTAAGCAAAAAGAAAGAGAAAGAGAAAGAGAAAGCTATGCTAAGCTAAGCTAAGCTAAGCTAAAGAAAAGAAAAGAAATAAAAAGAGAAAAGGAAAAGAGAAACCTAAGCTAAAGAAAAGAAAAGAGAAAGCTAAGCTAAAGAAAAGAAAAGGAAAAGAGAGAAGCAACAAGTGTTTAAAATAATTAACTAGAGAGTAGAGAGCGTGGGTCACTCTCCACGCAAAGATCCACAAGTCCCTTTCTGTTAAACCCTCTTCTGTTTATTTGTGATTTTTATCAACTTCTCCTTTTGTTTGAGAACGCAGTCCTGGCGCCTCCTTTGTTTGTTTTTTCCCGCCATTTCTCCCTCTCCCTTACAAACCTCTCCTGACTTACCGCACGTGTACTACCGAATAGTGCAGTGGTAGCACGTAGGGTTCTCACTCCAAAGGTTGGGGGTTCTAAACCAAATTAAATAAACCCGGGGGTTCTAAACCAAAATTCCATAACATGTTCCGAGAACACTTCACACATAGTTTCACGTGCATCCACATCCAGGAAGATCGTTTGCTTGCAATTTAACATTTATATCGCCGCAAACGGATTCCTGCCCAACCGCGCCGTGACACTTCGAACCATCTTTTCCACAAGCATCTTCCCACATGATTGTTTAAGATGAACCACTCACTGCAGTAATTACCCTTATTAGTACAGTATTTTCATATTCAAATCTTAATAGTGACTTTTTTGACAGATTACAATGATAGCAATTGAACCTAGACCTGCTTCATTGCTTCCATCTGGAATTCTGGTGACTCTCTATTTCCATTCTGGTGGAAACGATCCTCAATCCTCAAAAACAATCCTTTTGACCAAATCATTTAGGTAATGCCAGTTGAGTGATACTTCTAAATCTGAATGTGGATACAAGGTGAGGTCATGCAACTGTTGTTCATCAAGGTAGAAAGAACAAACAAGCAGCGAAGGTTGATTAGTAGTTCATATCAAGTGTTCAAGTGGAATAAAATGTGAAGAGAAGATGAAAGCGGGAATGATAAACAAAAACACAGAACACCACGTGTCTATCACGGGAGGATGTGGGGAAAATGCACTCACAGTAGACGGTGAGGGTGACGGTTTTCTTGGAGCGGGTGTTGAGATACGTATTCTGTGCCAGACAGGCATAGTGCCCTGAATGCCCACGCAGAACCTTGGTGATGGTGAGTTGTGTTCCAGTGTAGACCTCGGTGTTATTGTAGAACCAGACGTACTGGCTGGGAGGGTTGGATGAGGCTTGACATGTGAGAGAGATGTTTCTTTTCTCGAGGGCTGTGTAGCCTTGATCTGTCACTGAGTAGGCTGTGACATCTATCTCAGGCTGTTCTGGTCCAACTGAAACAGACATAACGTGTAAGGGAACATCTGAATGTGTTATCCATTTTTACTGACGTTAAATATTTTCGGTGAAGCTGGAAAGATGTGAACACTTCCTGTTTATTTATGAAAAATGTAACGCCCTCATTTTTATGGACACTTCAGCCATAAAACACCAAACAATACTCACATATGACATCTAACCAGACCCGTTCACTGCGCTGCTGGCTGACCTCGTTCCTGGCCAGGCATCTATACCAGCCAGTCTGATTGCAGGTGACCCAAGTGATGTTGATCCGACTGCTGCTGCTCTCAGCCAGAGTGCTGACCAGCCCACCGCGACTCTCCTGCTCCCATATGTAGTTAACAGGCTCTGTGCCCATCTCCAGACCACAGGACATCCACACTGAGGTGCCTTCCACTGGCGAGGGGTCACTCATCACAATGTAGGGCTTGGACACTGGCATTGACACTAAATCGTAAAGGATACCACTATAGTGACTGATACTCTGTTGACATGTCTCTGTGACTACAGTACAGGTTCAGGTTATCAGATCAGTTCTCACCTGGGCTCTTGATCTCTGAGGGATTACCAGTGGTACGGCGATTCATAGCTGTTATGCGGAACGCGTACGTTACAGTGGGATCCAGATTGTTGATCTGGTAGCTGCGAGTGCTAGGTTCCAGATCTGATGCCACTTTCTGCCAGAGGGGTGGAATATCGCTCTTCGCGTCAGGATCAGGGAGTCTCTGACGTTCAATGAAGAAGCCAGTGAGGATGCTATCTGTCCGGACCGTCCATTCCATGTTAACATCTGTCCGCTGACGGCTGCTGAAGATGATCTTACTGATGGTAACGTTTGGAGGCATTGGGTACTCTGAATCAAAGAAGCAGTACAATTCATTATTCTAAGGATGGAATAAAAATCTATGTATCTTGTCAATAAAAATGTTTAATTTAATTTGAATGTATGTTTTGGTCAACTCACTCATCACCAGCAGCAGGACAGGCATGTCTGTTCTTCCCACAGCGTTGGTAGCGGAGCACCAGTAGTAGCCATTGTCTACCAAACTGTCGGTTTCCCGGACCGTCAGATTGGACCATGCTCCAGCTCGCTGAATGATGTACTTCTTGGGCGTGTCAGCCACATTCTGCCTTAACTTGTTGTACCAGAGGATCTCTGTAGCTGGAGGGTAGGTTTTGCTCAGACTGCAGGTCAGTTGAATGTCATTGCCCTCAAATACAGTAACTACACTGCTCTCAGTGATCAGTACTGGAGGCTCTGGAAGGAAAAGACATAAAGAAATAATTTTTAATTTTAGAATACCTGGCAACCACAGTTATTATGGATAAACCCAATGCTGTATAAAATCCATGCTTTGTTTATTTAATATTTCTATGGTCCATACCTTGCACGTCATACTACTACTACTACTACTACTACTACTACTACTACTACTACTACTAAGCTGGCTATTGGACAAGGCACTGTACACAATATTAGCATTGCTAGAATCAGGATATTAAGCAAACGTTGCCTCTTTTGAGCAGCACAGCGGACAGTCCTTACCCAATTTTAACAGACACGTCTTGATTTCCTTAGTTAGTGGGTGTTTGGCATGACACACAAATGTTTTATCACTACAGATGACACTGGAGCGCAGGACCAGGATGTTGGAGTTCTCCTGAAATGTGCCTTGGACATCCCCTGAACTGGAGGCCCACCACACCAGAGCCTGAGGGTATCCACCCATCCAGGAGCAGGAGAGCATCAGGTATTCCTTATTTTGGCTGGAATTTGCAGAGCACTGGGGTTCTCCGTAGGGCAGCCCTTGAAAGAACGGGATATTTGTGGTCAAGAGTGACATTTTTGTGAAACTGCTGAAAGACATGGAATGATTTTGGTTTAACATCCAGAGAATCAAGAATACATGTCCTTGCTGTCCAAAGAAAAACATGTATCTTGTTAGGTTGATTTTTAATTTCATGCATCATTTGAACACAGCAGCTGCCATTTACATTGTGTAAATATTTTACTTTGACTTACATTAGACTTCAATTCTATTCACTTACATTAGAATTACATTCACAGTTTTTTGCCCTTTCCTGTAAAGTTGCCATTTTCGAGATATTTGTTTTTCTTTGGCCAGCAACAATATGTATGATAGTACAATATGGATTTACATAGTGTTTGATCTTAGTTTGGTGGGGTAATTACACATGGCAGATTTAAATAATTGAATTCTTATCCAAATAATTAAATAAACTAATAACATCAATCCTAATTTTAAAAGAGTCTCAGGAATTCAGGAAATTTATGTGAACACGGATGCATTCAAACCAGCCACAAATTCACTAGAGGTCATCTAAAAGCCTTATTTGCAAGTAGAGACACCAGTTTTCATCAGACTAAATATTAAACACTTTTACTATTTACTTATTCTCCCACTTTTAGGGTCAGTTTCCAAGAGTCAGAATAAGCCTAAGTCTAGATTAAAACATTTAGTCCAAGACAAAGGATGGTCCTTCATACGTTATTGTTAGTTTTGTAGCTACATTGTTTATATATATATATATATATATATATATATATATATATATATATATATATATATATATATATATAATTTGTGTGTGTGTGTGTGTGTTATATATGTTATATATTATGATATAAGATATATTATGATAATTGTAAATAGAAAATATAAATATTATAAAGGTCTTTGAGTCTCACATGTCCTGACGCTGCAGGTCTGGGTGATATTTAATGCAACATGTGAGCCGTAGCAGGTGAATAGAGAGTTGTTAGCGGTATCAGGTCCTGTCTGGATCTGAGTGAAGTTAGTCATTCCCATTTGATTTCCATTGGCATATGGACTCCATTTCAGGGTAGCAGGAGGATATCCTCCCACCCAGGAGCAGAAGAGGGCCAAGTCAGTGTAGTTGCTTGCTTGAAAGATGGAACAGTTTGGAGCACCGTCTGGTGGATCTGTGGGAAGAGAGTGTGGGTCATTGGGTTCTGGTACTTAGAATCAAACTTGGTAAGCAAATGAATACCCTGAATCTAAAAAGGGCTATCAGAGCTTGGTATCAAAACATGACGCTCAGTGATGGATATTTCTACAAATGGCTTTGTTGGTACAAATAGCTTATTCTTCAGGAGTGGGTTTAAGATAATCCACTAGCATTCTGAAAAGAGAAACTCTGGTCTGAGGATGGTTTTTGGAACTCTGGGATATGATCATTATTTGCTGATGTTTAAGGATTTTGTGGTACAGCACTATAATATACAGGGGTTGGACAGTGAAACTGAAACACCTGTCATTTTAGTGTGGGAGGTCTCATGGCTAAATTGGACCAGCCTGGTGGCCAATCTTCATTAATTGCACATTGCACCAGTAAGAGCAGAGTGTGAAGGTTCAGTTAGCAGGTAAGAGCACAGTTCTGCTCAAAATACTGCAATGCACACAACATTATGGGTGACATACCAGAGTTCAAAAGAGGACAAACTGTTGGTGCACGTCTTGCTGGCGCATCTGTGACCAAGACAGCAAGTCTTTGTGATGTATCAAGAGCCACGGTATCCAGGGTAATGTCAGGATACCACCAAGAAGGACGAACCTCCACCAGCATCACGTAGTGACCTGGCCACTATCCTGCAAGAAGAATGGCTTAAAATCCCTCTGACCACTGTGCAGGACGCAGTATATGTCACTCCCAAGACCAACTGACGCTGTATTGGCCGCAAAAGGACCCTACACCATACTAATAAATGACTGTGGTCTAAAACCAGGTGTTTCAGTTTCATTGTCCAACCCCTGTAGTACACAGTAATATATGTGAAGGCTGTGATCACCAGTGAGAGATAGAGGGCTACACTAGTGGTGAGGACTCATGCCAGTGGAGTGTTGAAGCACTCACAGTAGACGGTGAGAGTGATGGTTTTTCTGGAGCGAGAGTTGATATAAGTGTTCTGGGCCAGACAGGTGTAGTACCCTGCTTGCAGGCGCAGGATGTTGGTTATGGTGAGCTGTGCTCCAGTGTAGATCTCTATGCTGTTGTATAACCAAGCATACTGACTGGGAGGGTTAGATGAGGCTTGACACGTAAGAGAAACATTTCCTCTCTCCAGTGCTGAGTAGCCTCGATCTGTTACTGAGTAGGCTGTGACATCAACCTGGGGCAAGTCTGGACCATCTAAACAGAGAAATTCCATGTGAACATACATAAAGATTTCTTCCGCATTTAACCCATCCGTGTAGTGAAACACCCACATACACACTCACTAGTGAACACACACACTAGGGGGCAGTGAGCACACTTACCCGGAGCGGTGGGCAGCAGTATCCATAGCGCCCGGGGAGCAGCTGGGGGTTAGGTGCCTTGCTCAAGGGCACCTCAGTCGTTACTTTCAGTTTAGAGAATCAAACTGGCAACCCTCCGGTCACAAGGCCGGTCCCCTAACCTCCAGCCCACGACTATAGTTTAGCCCCCATCGTTATAGTTTAGAAAAATCGAAGTTCTTGAGAAACCATGGGGACAAAATCTACTTATATCTGACTTTGAAGAAGGTGGCTGGTTCTCGTGATTTTTAACCAGGGTTCTTAAGCTGTGTCTTTGGTGCAACCATTTTGGGGGGCTCACAACCCTTCTTTGCCATCTTTGCCTTCTTTGATCTATCTATCTTCAGCCTGGCACTGAGAATTAATTTAAATTCATAAAAAAACTCAAAAACTTTGAATAAGAAGCTCACCAAAAAGAAAAGCCATGGTTATCACAAAGAAAATGATTGTTCTTTCTGATAAGGTATATGTATCGAATGGTTCCCCAAGGATGTCTTGACCCCCAAGGAGGTCTTGACCCCCCTGGATTAAGAATCCCGGCTCTACTGCAATGTCATCAGTGTTTAACACTGCTTGGTGTTGGTTCTGCTTCCTAACGCTCAGTGTAAAGTATAGAATTTCAGAGAACAGGCTGGTCTTTAGAGTCTCATTTACTTCTGTTGCACTAAAGTATCTAAGAATGGGCAAATACCATTTTTGGGGGGGCTATTTAGGGGGGCTGTCACACTTCAAGCATTACACAGTCCATGAGTATATGTCCAAGGTTTCTTAATTAGCCCACACTCACATAAGACATCCAACCAGATCCGGTCACTGCGTTGCTGGTTGACCTCATTCCTGGCCAGACACCTGTACCAGCCGGTGTGGTTGCGGGTGACCCAGATGATGTTGACCAGACTGTTGTTGCTGTCAGCCAGTGGAGTGACCAGTCCACTGCGACTCTCCTGCTCCCACATGTAGTTAATGGGCTCTGAGCCATTTTCCAGACCACAGCGCATCCAAAACGATGAACCCTCTACTGCTGACGTGTTACTCAGTAGAATGTAGGGTTTGGACACAGGCACTGTGGAGCACACCATAGGACAATGTATAAACTGAACCTCTACACTGAAGATCGTACGGTATCAGTCAATATATGATCTTATTGATCCTGCTAATGTCTATATATGGTTGGTGTAGCTCGGCGGATAACACCACTACCCTCCAGGGAACCACCACCACCACATGTGGGAGACTAGGGTTCGATTCCTGGTCTAGGTGACTACACTGTGCTACAACAATACGAGTCCTTGGGCAAGACTCCTAACACCACATTGACCTACCTGTAATATGATTAACCTTGTAAGCCACTCTGGATAAGAGCGTCAGCTAAATGCCATAAATGTATATGTAGGCTGTAGCCTCCTGGTGTTGGTTCCCTCTATTTGTCAAACCCAAATTTCACCCCAACCCAAATCTACACAAGTCTGAGACCAAAATATTATGCAGAGTTCCTGAAATAGAATTTCAAGCTTCAGTCAGTTAATCCGTTCTTTGACTTTGCCCTGCATCGGCTACAAAACCAATGAAGCTACGTGAGATAAACTGTTCTGACACTTTCTGCCACCTACCTAACACGCGCAGATACACATAGTAGTAGTAGAGTCTGGCTCCCTCGGCGGCGTCATACAGAGCCTGGCAGGTGTACAAGCCCTCTGCAGCTACAAGGAGTTTCTTAGTGAATAAAGAAGAGCTGTTTGTGATGATATCCAGGTCACCCAGATCGTGTGCCAGCTCCTGCAGCTTTGGGCCCTTGCCAAAGTTATACACCACAGCTCGAATAGTGTCTGTGCCTGGTTTCGTGAAGCTCCATATGTAGACATCAGGCAGGGTGGTGCCACATTGCAGGGTTACTTCATGCTCCACCACAGCACTGGTCCTGGCTTCCCTGTACACCACTTGCCCTGGATCAGAGATCTCTAGCCCTGGGAGGACAGTGGAGTGTCAGTGATATAAAGGCAGGGCATGCAGGAGCTCTTCTGGATTTCACTAAATAACACTGTATCTGTATTTTACTGGTGATTACATGATTGACAGTTATTACAATGCATTTTTGTGTGTTGGAAAAGAGTTGACAGTCGGCTGAATGTATACTTCTATGGCCCTGATATTCCAAGTAGATGCTGTACAGCTGATGGTGACCATTGATGGCCTTTTATGGCCAGTTGGGGAAGAATTGCAAGCAGCCATATTTTTAATGCTAGTGCAAAGTACTAAAATTGTGTCCCCATAATTATTCCATAATCCAAAAATCACAGTTATTTGAGAGGTTTATTATTTATACACTGCAATCATTATATTTCGTCGCTGTCCAAAGAAAAACAGGAATCTCCAAAATGGCAACTTTACAGGAGAGGCCAAAAACCTCTTTTAATTTGAATGGAAGTCAATGGAACCAGACGTCTTTCCAAGACGTTTTGGGTCATTTCTATTGGTCCATTCTTTATGGACTCTCCACACTGTGTAAACAGCAGCTCATGTGATCAAATGAGGCATAAAAGTAAAAATCAACAAAAACGGAGATACATGTTTTTCTTTGGACAGCGACGATTTATTTAACAGCAGTCATTTACCACAGTCATTAGATTTCTACAACAAGCACAATGTGCATTGGGTGTGTTGAGTTGAGGCAAAGGAAAGTAAATAAAGAAAAGCAAACGTGGTGCTCTGACATGTTACAAATCAAATCAATAATAATAATAATAATAATAATAGTTTACACTTCTATAGCGCCTTTCACAAACCCAAGGACGCTTTACAAACACAAAAATAAACCAACAAATAAATAAACAAAAAAAAAATTATCATGAAGAATGAAAATGTTTAGAGAAAAGGTAAGTTTTTAGGTGAGTTTTGAAGACGGAAAGAAAGGGTGAAGTGCGTATAGATGAGGGTAGGGAGTTCCAGAGTGTGGGGGCAGCAACACTAAATGACCTGCCACCCATAGAGGAGAGCCTGAACCTAGAAACAGCTAGGAAACCAGAGTCAGAGGACCTTAGCTTACGTGATGGAACGTAAGGATGAAGGAGGGCTGACAGATATGTGGGTGCTAGGCCGTGTAGGGCTTTAAAGGTCAGGAGGAGGATCTTATAGTGGATGCGCTCTGTAACTGGTAGCCAGTGTAGCTGAAGAAGGATGGGGATCAAATCAAATCAAGGTTTATTTGTCACATACATAGTCATACATAGTACAACCGGCAGTGAAATGCTTTTGTGACTGCCCAGCCACATATTATTAGATAGGATAAATGAAACAGAGTAAAATATAAAAGAGTACAAAATGTAAAAATAAATAAAAGTTTGTAAGTAGAGTGTAGGACAATAAAAGTGTCATGTAGCATATGAGGTATTAAGTTGTATGTAAGGTGTCTGTAAAGTGTCTGTAAGTGTCTGTAAAGTCACTACAGTTTAAAGTGACTACAGTGTAGTTGTGCAAAGTTGAACATAGTTTAGTTTATATGGTAGTTTAGAGGGCAGTGCTGAGCAATGGTGCCATATTTATTAGCAATGTAGCTAATTTTTTATGTATTCTTTAGCACGTAATATACCATTCTACTCTTGTGTGCCTTTCCAAGGCTATATACTGTAAATATTTAGGTTGAGAATGTGGGTGTGTTCACACCAGTTTAGTGTGGTACAAACAGTATTAGTAACCAATCCAACATAGCTGTAAAGCTAGTTGGTCAGTTTAGGCTTTTACTGTAGAAATTGTGTTCAATGATCAAGAAAGACTATTGTATTTGCTAGCTGTCACAGTCATGGTACCCTAATTTTAATCTCATTATTTTATTTTTCATTATTTTATAGTTTCAGTGTCTAGAACTATCTATTAGAACTATCTAATATTGCTGTGAATAAACATGGACGGACACAAGTCCTGAATGTGCCTTAATATATATTTTGTATAGCATAATTGTTTACCATCTAATTATGAATACCCTCCACATTTTGTTTTATTGTTTAAAGTACCGATGTTTATTCAGGGTTGGCTGATTTGTAGTAAGAGTGATGACTCCCAGGACTGACCACCCGTTTGGGCTTTGTGTCCACTGTCAGGGGTTGGCTGGCACCTCTTTATAGAGAGCTGTTCCTGCTCTGATGCAGGTGCATCATAGACATGCATGGCAGTCGTCAGCTGCAGTCTTTACTGTGCAGTGTGTTCCACCACATTATTCACAGAAGACCAGAAGTGACAAGAGATGATGATCAGCCAGCTTTAGTTAGCACTTGATTTTGTTTGCTTGGTGTGTCTGGTTCCTTAAATTTACCACCATGTAAATATCTATAATATTAATGGACTTAATGGACTCTATCAACAATTTATTATCATCACAGTCGATAGATAGACCTGTGGTAATTAACAACACTCTCCAGAATAAAAAAAAGCGCTTAATACAATAACAGGCAGGTATCAGTTTGAGATAAAAATAAGGGGTTGTCTGGGTTTTGGGTTAATTGATTGCTGGGTAGCTCAGTCTTGTCCTTACAGAAAGTAATTATTGTTTATTTAACTCTAATTTCACATCCCTTACCTTCCTGGAGTTATTACATCTGAAAGCCTAGTAATTACATAGTTATTACATAGTTATTCCTAAGTAATAGACATGAAATGTAGAAGCCTGGTTTCTTCAGCCCTTCCAGATCATGTAAGGTGTTAATTTTTCACACTGCATTAAAGGAAATATGTTTATTTGAGCAACATAACCACAAGCCAAAGACTATTATTTAATGTTGATTTATGCCTCTAGCTTAAACTTACATAGCAGTAAATTAAAACAGGAGTTCTCGTTCAGCATAAACGCAGCAGATTTAGAAAACCAATCTGTGTATGAATTCTTACCGTGCAGAAGGAGAGGAAGCAGAAACGCAGTGAGGCAGAAATCTAGCAACTCTAACAGTCTGTTTTTCATGGTTCCATGATGCTCGGTGTCTGGCCCAGGTCCACAACGAGAAAGAACTGGCAGAAACTGACAAAATGATTCTGTCCTGTTCTAGCAAGCAGTCCAGCGAGTGTAAACAGGCAGTGGGAAACCGAGTGGGAGCTGGTCGAGTCTCTGTAAACTGATTTGACTTGAATTATTCACCAGTCGCCCGCTCCACCTGTAGGAACGCAGCGGAGTAGAGAGGAGAGACAGGGTTTAGGATGACACGATGATACCTCTGCCTCATCCATTATTTAGGAGGCGTGCATGGATGGCTTTTGTGCCATTCCATCACACACAGCAGGCCTAGTTCTTAGTGTATGTACAGCAGGAGGTCAAATTAGTACACAGGTAATGAAGATAACAGTAACACTGGGGCTCTGAGGTTCATTCATATGCTCATCTTTCCATATAGAGGTCATTTTTTAAGGAACAGCAGCACTACAGGATTACAGGCAAAGCTAGGCCTCATGTTACACCATGCGAAACTCAGACGCTCCTTATCTAACAACAAACCATGCTATTACTTCAGCAGCACTCCTTTATATAATACAGTAGAAGCTTCAGGCTGACAGCCAGGAATCAGTTATTAAGGTATCATCAAATAAATAGTTGCACCCAGAAGTATTCAACCAACAGGAATGAACCTTGGTGGGTAGACTCGGCTGTGACCATCCCTTTACAGTGTTACGGAATTTTAACCATGTGTGAAACATCTCCATAGCATGGGTATGCTTAAAAACCCCACATGACAATAAATCCAATTATACAGGCTTAATTTGGCTCTCTTTATAATTAAACACAGTTAGTAATGTATCATGGTAATGATATCATCATATTGCCCTTGATGTTTAGTTTGATTCAGTAAATAATGTCACATAACATATAGTGCTGACATACTGTGCGCTGTCGTGCCAGATGTTGTACTATGTCATATACATTATATGATTACAGAGAGACAGGCTGTACTGTATAATACTGTATAATCTGATATTACCTTTAATATTTAATTACAACTGGATTATTATGTGCTGGTCTATATTACAGATAAAAGCTTCTCTTATATAATATCTGACTGACAGGCCATAAAAGACACGTAATATTTAAATATGGCATTTATTTATAAAGACACAACAATACATTCATAATGAACACAGTTACAGTGAAACACACTCTACATCCCCTCTACACTGCCCATACAACAGACAGTAGAATTACAATCTTCTACCCCAATTTAGATTACAGATTTAGATTACAGATTTAGATTACAGAGTAGATTTTAATTGATAATTGTGATAGTTATTTTGAGCTTGATAGACAATTTTATCAGTTCAGACAAAATTAATCTGAATCTGGAAATGCTTATCATAACTATATATATGGTTATAATATATTAGGTAGCTTCATCTTAAACTTACAGTTTGACATTGTCTCATATACAGTAATATATACACGTCTTTATTCTCAGCATTCACATCGTCGCTGTTCAGTGAAAAGCATGTATCTCCATTTTTGCTGATTTTTACTTGTATGCCTCACCTAATCACATGAGCTGCTAGTTATACTGTGTAAATTTCTTGAAGCATAGACCAACAGGTACGGCCCAAAACTGCTTGGAAATACGTCTGGTTCCATTGACTTCCATTCAAATTAAATGAGGTATTTGGCCTCTCCTGTAAAGTTGCCATTTTGGAGATACCTGTTTTTCTTTGGACAGCGACGATATATATATCGTTGCTGTCCAAAGAAAAACAAACAAGTATCTCCAAAACAGCAACTTTACAGGAGAGGCCAAAACCCAATTTAATTCTAATGTAAGTCAATGGAACCAAACTTTTTCCAAGCGATCTTTGGGCCATTTCTGTTGGTCCATTCATCATGAAATTCAGACACAGTGTAAACAGCAGGTCATGTGATCAAATGAGGCATAAAAGTGAAAAAGGTCAGAAATGGAGATACATGTTTTTCATTGGACAGCAGTGATATATTCTTTGTTCTATACAGTGTAGAATAAAACAGATTTGGTGAGAAATGATTACAGTTGACTAAGTAGCATGAAGTAAAGCATTACCAATGGCTAACTAATGGTAAGTAACAAATACACAACTGTTTACATAACATACACATGTACTCGTTTGCTGAACATTAGGTAAGTATTATAACAATAGTTAATTGATTTCTTCATGGTAGGTAATGTATTACTTCATGTTAGTTAGTCAACTCCTAATCTAAAGTGTTACCTTCATTACTAAGGATGTAAAATAATGTAAACAGATACGGAAGACAAATCACAGATTAAAAGAGGAGTGCAATTCTACATTAGAATTTCTCCCCATATACCGAACGGTGCATATAAAAGGAAAACGCGGTTATATACAGAATGTACACTTTGTAGATTCAGAGAAACATGGTAAGACATTGCAATGATAAAAACCGTAATACATAGAGCAGTAATGCAGGTGCTGGTTTAAACATTTCACATTTTTATATAGTCATTCTTCTTGTTTTTTAATGCTGTGAAATACAAAACCCCAACTAAACCAATAAAAATAAGAGTAAAAAAGACTGGCATCAACCTATTACGCAAAAATGGTTTATCACTTGAATGCACGGTGAAGATGGCCATCTCTAAAGGTAAACACGGAATTGAGATATAGTACCGTTAATGTAGATAATATCAACACTGAAAACAGTCCAGTCATACACAGACAGCGAAATAATAGTCTCCTATTAGTCGTTTATTCACACATAACAACAACCCAACCTGTGTGTTAGGAATAAGTAAAAAAAACAAAAACACATATAACATATTATCAGCAGTAACAAATACATACACTGCAGAAAGTGAGAGTGGAGGTAATGAGAGAGAGGTCTGCATGTTCATACGTACTGCTCCTTGGGGAAGGTGTATGAGGAGATGGGGCCGGGCGGTGTTGGGTAGGTGAAGGTGCTGGTGTGAGTGCCGTGTTGGGTATAGGGGTTCTGTGGCAGAAAGGTGAGCGGTGGCTGGATAGGCGGAGAGTGCTGCTCCAAATAGTCATCTTTATTGCACGCCAGACGATAACTCACATAGTCTGCTGTGTTCGGAAGCTCATCATATAACCTCCCCTGGCCCTGCCGAACAGACACACTGGATCAGAGAGAGCTAGAGTAGGCAGGTAGGTAGACAGGTGGATGGAAAGGTCGATAATTATTTGAATGTTGGTAAAAGGTTATTGATGTGTCAGGTGTCTGTCACAGTGTACTGTGTACTTAGGTCATTGGAGTGAATTAAAATCATTGTGAAGCATATCTACACTTTTTAAAGACACAGACTTAAACGGTTATTTAATACCTGGTTACAAACTATTTCATTTACAGCATTTAGCTGACGCTCTTATCCAGAGCAACTTACAAGGTTAATCATATTACAGGTGGGCCAATGTAGTGTTAGGAGTCTTGCCCAAGGACTCTTATTGGTGTAGCACAGCATAGTCACCCATCCCAGGATTCAAACCCCAGTTTCCCACATAGGGTGGCAGCTCCCTAGAGGTTAGGGGTGTTATCTGCTGAGCTACACCAACCACACAGCCTCTTGAGGTCTGGATCTCGAGACATCACCAGGTTGGGTTTCTTTATGGGTGATGCTCTGCATCTGCAGATTCTTTAGTGTAGTTCTTTAGTCCCTGCTTTTTCCTGGCATGTTTTAACATTAGTGAAATGCATGTTTAACCGGATGCAATCAATGATTGGTGTAGCTCAGTTGGTGTAGCTCAGCGGCTAACACCACTACCTGCCAGGTAGACTGAGGTTCGAATCCTGGTCTGGGTGACTATGCTGTGCTACACCAATAAGAGTCCTTGGGCAAGACCCCTAACACAATACTGGGCTACCTGTAATGTGAATAACCTTGTAAGTCGCTAGTGTCAAGTAAACGGCATGATGTTGGAACTATACGCCATGATAATGACATCTGCACAAAAGTTGGCACTAACACATATTTTAGTGGTTGGTGTAACCCAGCGGATAACACCACTACCCGCCAGGGAGCTGACGCCAAATATGGGAGACTGGGGTTGAATCCCGGTCTGGGTGACTATGCGGTGCTACACCAATAAGAGTCCTTGGGCAAGACTCCTAACACTACACTGACCTACCTGTAATGGGAATAACCTTGTAAGTCGCTAGTATGAGGTAAATGTAAGTGGCACGATGTTGGAACTATACGCCATAATAAAGACATCTACACAAAAGTTGGCACCCACGTATTTTAGTGGTTGGTGTAGCCCAGCGGATAACACCCCTACTCGCCAGGGAGCCAACACCAAATGTGGGAGACTGGGGTTTGAATCCCGGTCTGGGTGACTATGCTGTGCTACACCAATGGGCAAGACTCCTAACACTACATTGACCTACCTGTAATATGATTGACCTTGGAAGTTGCTCTGGATAAGAGCGTGAACTATATGCCGTAAATGTAAATGCAGTGGTCAGGTGACTGATCTAGCCATTGAAATACATTCTACTTATTAGCCTTAAAAATGTCCTGGTTTGCTTTCGCAGTATGAAAATAATATAATAAAGCCATTTCCACTTTAGACCTCACCCTGTTGCTTTTCTCAGCCATCACACTAATAAACACTAAAGAGGCTGTTCTACTGGCGGCCATTCATGCCATCCACCATGTTTGACAGATAGAATGGTATGTTGTGATCATGAGCAGATCATTCTTTTCTACATCCCTCTTTTCCATCATAACACCAAGGTACAAGCTGTTATTTGTCTCAGGTGTTGATACGAAGTTTCAGAACAGTAGAGGCTTTTTTGGTATGTGGTAAACCCTCTGCTGTTGATTGTTGACAGACTCAGGCAGCCTACCTCCTGGAGGGTCCGTTACATCTGGCCTGGGTTTTTGTTTGCCCAGGGAAAGAATTCGCCTGTGCTCCACCACAGTTGTTTTCTGTGGTCTTCTGGGCCGTTAGTGTTTCTGAGCTCTCCAGTGTGTTCTTTCTTTGTTAGGCCGTACTAAATTATTGATTTGACCACACCTAATGTATTTGCCCTTTGATGGGTTGGTGAAGCCTAATGATGGCAGTGAAGGCTCACATATTTGAGAGAGCTTTGGATCTTTTATCTGCTTACTTGTAAGTGAAATAAAGAGGGAATAACACATACTTGGAGATGACACAGCTGAGCAGCCAACTGTCCATTTATTTTGAAATCCTAAAATTTTAGTTTTAGACAATCATTAGACCTTAGGCACCTTTTATATGAACATTCGTTACCTTCAGGTCTCTTTCTACCGCCTTTGTACCCCATATACCGATAGTATATAGATTTTTTTTAATTTACTTGCTTAAACATGCAGCATTTCTGTGAAATTTCATTAGATTTCTAGTTACTTACTATAATTTACTTACTATAATACACACACATATACAGATAATAGCTAGAAAATATCTAGAAGGTATTGCAATGCAGTGTAGGTCATCTGTCTTGGAACTTAATCAGGATTAAAAAAGTTTTAATTTTTTGTTTTTGTGAATTTCCAACCGTACTGGTGACCAAACACCACTATGGTGTACATCTATTTAAGACCAGCTTCTCAGACATAAATACACATTACTTGCTTTCATACCTCTATATTATTCACCTTTAAAACTATGTTAAATAAAGACGCTAGATTTCCACCCCTTCAATCTGCTACAACCGAAAAGCAGTCCTTCGGATTACTGATCTGCATCTTGCTGCTAAGTTGGTCTAGTCTCTTCACCAGTAGGAGGCGCTGTGTGCTCACACTCACTGAAGCCACGGGCACTTCTATATCATCACTGAAGCACCAGTGCATCTATTCAGCTTAGTGAGTAAGCTAATACATTAGTGCATCTTTTCACCAAGAGAAAAAAAAAACATCCACAATGGCTGAGTGCTCTCATACCTGGAAGTCATCGGTCCCTTTCTTTTTAGAAGAAGGCTTTTTGCGGCCTGTAGAAGAGTTGTCGCTGTTAGGAAAGAGAAGTAGGAGATGAGTCAGTAAAGGACTATGTTTCAGAAGCTGTGGGGTCAGTCTTAATGACTTTGCCACCAAATTTTACAGATCAATATATAGTGTTTACTGTGGATATAGGATTCTCTAAAGCTGATCTTATCAGCTTTACAAGCAGATAAATCCATACTGTATATTCATATACAGTAGTCACATCTGTATGAGTTAGCCGCTGTATTCACACAAGAGCAACAGGGGTTGGACAATGAAACTGAAACACCTGGTTTTAGACCACAATCATTTATTAGTATGGTGTAGGGCCTCCTTTTGCGGCCAGTACAGCCTCAGTTCGTCTTGGGAATGACATATTCAAGTCCTGCACAGTGGTCAGATGTTAAGCCATTCTTCTTGCAGGATAGTGGCCAGGTCACTACGTGATGCTGGTGGAGGTTCTTCCTTCTTGGTGGTATGCTGGCATTACCCTGGATACCGTGGCTCTTGATACATCACAAAGACTTGCTGTCTTGGTCACAGATGCGCCAGCAAGACGTGCACCAACAATCTGTCCTCTTTTGAACTCTGGTATGTCACCCATAATGCTGTGTGCATTGCAGTATTTTGAGCAGAACTGTGCTCTTACCTGCTAACTGAACCTTCACACTCTGCTCTTACTGGTGCAATGTGCAATTAATGAAGATTGGCCACCAGGCTGGTCCAATTTAGCCATGAGACCTCCCACACTAAAATGACAGGTGTTTCAGTTTCATTGTCCAACCCCTGAACCTTGTTTGCATTTCATCCAGAACTTACTGAAGTGTGGACCACATGAGTACTGCGCAGAAATCCCTCTTTATTTATTTTATTTCCTAATAAATTGGCCATTAAGTATTCAAGTAATACATTATCTGTTTTTGAGGGATGGAGATATACGATAATTAATTTTTCTCAGCTGCCTGAAATGCCCTGTTGGAATTCCAGAATGTTTCTCTGTTACAACGAGAGCAGTCCATCTTGTAACACAACCCCTTATTACCCACCAACTGGCAAGATGGCTCACGCTCACACCACAAACAGAGAGCTCATAAAGTGAAAACTACTCAGACACGGTCTGCTTCAGACTAGACTGTAAAGGTGGATCAGGGCTACCAACTTGTTCTCCCTGACTTTCAGGATCAGAATGTAAACACAGCCATAGCGCTGTGGGGGCGGAACTTGTAACAGAAGGCTGCTCTGGTTGAACAATAGCGAACAGAACAGGTGAGCTGACCAATCAGAGAGCACAGGGCTCACTGGGAGGCGGGGCTTATAGACACAGGAGCTCTAACAGAGTGTTTTAGAGAGAACCTGAAGACAGATGTACATAGTGTTTTTGCAAAACATGAAGCTTGTTAATCTGCTCTATTAGGCCCCAAAAAAGTAAAATTATGTACATTAAAATTAAGCATAATAGGAACCTATTTATAAATAAGAGCAAATCATATAGAGAGATGGGATTCCTAACAACTATACAAGAACTGTCAGCCTCAGATAAACAGTACTTATATTTTTCATCACTGAGAGAAAATCAAGCTCTACTCTTCCTTCAGATCTAAAACACTTCACAGGTGTTTCCGTTCATCCGTCCACTGTAAGAAGACAACTCAATGCTATGGGTCTGAAAGAATGTGTAGCTACCAAGAAGCCCTAAAAAAAGCAAACCGACAAAAAGAATATTTGCACTACAACACTAAACTGAAGATACCAGATGTGATCAACAAGACATATCCAACAACATCTGAAGATATAGGAATGCAAATTTCTTTAACATACTGAAAGCAGGTCTCCTTGCTTTCCAATAACGGAGGCTGTAAGAAAGGATATGTGTGAAGACCTAAAAAATTGAAATGAATTTTTATATTTATTTTTCATTTTGTTGTCTGATAAATATATTTCCTACTTTCTTCTGATGATCAGGGAAACAAAGGATTGTTATTCTCTATTCTTTGAATGGAAATGAAATAAACGAAGCCTGGTCTTATACACAGTACTGAACACATTGTTATACCCCAGTGTTTCGTGGCAGTTGCAGGCTACCTACGAGTCACTGTCGTTCTCAGTTTGCTTGTTTCTCTGCTGTTTGTTGACCAAAAACGCAATTCCTGCTAGACTGAGGATCACGCCTAGGGCAACCACCCATCCGAGGACACCCATCACCCTCTCTGCTGCGCTCAGTGGCAGGGGGTTCTCTGTGGGAAAACACAGATGCTTGGTGTTTGCTGACCACCTTCAACACGCATAATAAACAACACACGACAAACAACAATAAACATTGTTCTGGAAAGTCATAATGTTAGCAAATGAAATGCCACTGAAACATCGGTTTCCCTTCTCAGTACCTACCATATAGAGAACTGCACACACTCTATTGTTCTCTATTGTGTTTAAACAGACAGGGACAAAGCATGCATGCACTTCCTGTTGGAACATGTGCCTTTACTTTGTGCCAACTCACCCCTGAAAATTGGACCTGTCGTGAATGGCATTCATGTGGGCTTCCCCTTAGGTCACAGTGTACATAAAACAACTGTGATGTCAATCCCAACCAGTGAAAGCCTGCTTCAATCACAGAGTGCTGTAATGGATTTGGAAAGACAATGGTTGGTGGCTCAGTGCTTCCACCAGGGATAAAACAAGGACCAACCCGAATACTAAAATGCCTCAGACTTTGACTAATACATCAGTATTTTTATTCTGTATTTAAAAAAAAAAAGATGAGAATGTAGGAATACTGATTTTCTAACTTGGTAAGAAAAGCATAAAAAAACATCATTTAATATTTAATACATTTAATATTTCATTCACTTTTGGAGCATATCTACTGGTCCATTTATCAAGAAATGTTTGTTCACACAGTGTTAGGGGGCAGCAGGTGTTACCAAACAATCAAAGTTAAAAAAAAATAATAATAAATAAAAAAAGTGAAAATGTTTCTCCCCTCATATAACTGATTATCAGGATTGCGTTGAGATTTTTAAAGCATTTTTATTAGCAAATAAACATGTTCTTAAGCCAAAAAGCTTCACAATAATATATGCAGACTACACTCAATATGAGCACACAACACAATATATACAACGAAAAGGAGGCAGTGTATGAAGTCTGAACAACTATCATCAAACGGTGCAGTGGTTGGTGTAGCTCTCCACGTGTGGGAGACTGGGGTTTGAATCCTGGTCTGGGTGACTATGCTGTGCTACACCAGTCCTTGGGCAAGACTCCGAACACTACATTGGCCTACCTGTAATATGATTAACCGTGTAAGTCGCTAGCGTCAGCTAAATGTGGCATGAAGGTGGAACTATATGACATCTATACAAAGGTTGGCACACACATATTTTCTTTTCACTACATTCACACATATGAATGGCCAAACACTATATAATCATCATATCCGTGTGTGTTTCATGTTTGGTTTATAAAACTATGAAAAAAAAATGTATTCTGGCACAACATATGTACACTACACATTATACTGCAACATTTATCCACAAGACCACTTTCACGAGAGACTACTAATGCACAAATATCTACAGGTTTGTTCTGCTGTGTGTTTAGCAGTTTAGCAGTGACCCCTTATGCACAGGATGCACTCTTTCTTTCATTTGATGGAACCTGACTACAAATGAAGCACAGCATGGACAGCACCCAGCCGAGCAAAGGAGGAAACCAGAAAACACAACAGACATTTCATTTCATCCAGCTCTGAACCGCTGACACCATCATAAAGCTGATACGGCTATTCCACCACAGACATTCAGTCAGTCCGTTACCATGGCTTTTCTATCGCTTCTGACTTTAGCAAAACTGTAAACACTGAGGAATACCAGTAATTATTCCTTTTACAATGTGCCTTTTAAACACACACACATCAAAAAGCACTGAGACAAGTCAAACATGTACCCACAGTCTTACATGCACTCGACTCCAAGCACTGATACAGCACAAAACATTTTCATGTCAAATAAAAAAATAAGCTTTTTAAAGAGAGAAGACGCAGCCAAGCTTACAGCCGTGTGCAAAAGTGTAATCACCCCCTGTCTGATTTTTTTATTCGCTAATTATAAGTTGATACATCCCTTACAGGAAACACACTTAATACTTATTCATTAATACAGATGGGAAATGTCATTACATGCCCAATTTGTTTTATTGATATCCAATATGGTAATTTCAGCTTTAAAAAATTGCATTAGTGAAACCTTACAGGAGTGTGTTCTCTGTAGAGGATGTATTTAAGAGAAACTGCACTGCACCACTTCTTTTAAAAACATGTTCAATATTAAATGCTAGACATAAATAGACTCATTCAGTGTGGTTTGATATGAAATATGACAACATAGAAGATGCATCACTGGTAGCTTTGAATAGTAAATACTATGGTAATATTACAATGAACAGTTTCACACCAAGCCACTATAAATTACTGTGTTTAACTTATTATCCCATTAGGACTTTTTTAATAATAATAATAATAATAATAGTAATAATAATAATAACACTAAAAACACATCTCCACCCCACCCACCTAAAAAATCACCAAAAAGAATTAAGGAAAACAAAAATATTCCAAATTACATTCCGCCACTCATAAACAGCTGATGTGTTTCATTAATGGATGTTTATAGTAGCGCACTCAAAGGGATGTACAATGAGATGAGAATAATATCAGAATTAGAACTATAAATATTTGGAGAGAGGACTGCACTTATTGGACTAATTTTTCAACCCAATAACCGAAGAGCTGTTTATTTGTTTGTTTGGAAATCAGAATGTTTATGCAATGCTACAGTGATAAAACTATCTATCTATCTATCTATCTATCTATCTATCTATCTATCTATCTATCTATCTATCTATCGTATGAGTAAACAAGCATACTTGAGATCATCTGCTCTGGATTTCCAATAGAGATGTTCAATTATTTTAATATACTGAACACCTTTTTTAACACTGCTAAGCTCCAGCTCATAAATGCCAAAAATACAGTGTTCGACTGTGCTCTGCCTTACAAAAGGCTTTTGATACAGTCAATCACATTTACTCTTAAAAGGATTGAAAAACTGTGGATTTAGCCCTCATGACTCATGGCTAAGGACATCTCATTGGGACTGATTCAAAATTCCTTTGTATCAGAAACGTCTCTACTACTGCATGTCCTAATATCTGAGCTACATAACCGACAGCTTCAAACTGCCCTTAATGTTACCGAGCAATACCTACTCAATAAGCTTCAGTTCTGATTCAGTGTCTGTTAACTGCAGCAAATACAAATTTTGTAATAAGACAATAAATGTTGTATGTTGATTGCCATCGCAAAGTTTATCCCAGCAATATCCCAACAGGTTCTATTTTCATTCCATTTAGGAGCATGCCCATCAAAATAATCCATTTCTAGACATAAGAGTACTACGCGTTCTGCTTTGTGCTTCACAGTGACCAATCTCTGTTGTTCCTGATGAGTGCTCTGTGAGCACTCCGATGAATCACAGCTATTCAGGATGCCTGACAAATATGCAGCCTGGATGCACGCGAGGGAAGAAACTGAAGACAGACCTGGTTTCTTCTTTAGGCACAACTCATGTTTCTCTTTTCCTTTTTAGATATGGATGTGGGTTTTTAGATGCTAAAGTTTAAAGAGCAAAACTGCTCTGTTTGTGATTCCTTAATCTCTTAAAATACTGTCCCTGATTTAAACTGTAATATCTCCATTTGAAGTGTTTCATTTTAAAAGACATTACAGACCACTTTCAGGATATACGCTTGGGAGTTGGCTTTACAAATACAATAATACTGTTATTAGACAAATAAAATAATATTAAATATCATACAGTGTGTCAAGATTTTGTATCTGATTTTCTATCTGTAGCAGTGATAGTATTTTGATAGCTGTGGAAGCTGCAGCGCGAGCAGTGGCAGTGGGGGTGATGCCATTATGATTTCATATTAAAATACATTAAAGAAATTAGATTATTGCATTTCCTGTCATTTTTTTATATATATATACTGGGTTATACCCCTATATGTACACTGTATGGATCTTTTTGTTTTTTATTGGATAAATATAGATGGGAATGTAGAATTATCAGGGTGGGAACAAAGTGAGCACAAAATCTGCAACACAAAACCTCACATAGGTGCAGCTCAATGTAGGGACTTAACATGATCTAATGAGCAGCAAGCCTTTTGTTACCCCTTAAATGTAACATATGTTAGCATGAGGGATGTGGACAGATAATTGAGTGCTTGGTAAACCGCTCCAAGGCCAGTATTCAAATTCAGGCATTTGTTACGACAGAGTATATACAGGATGACAATCCAGTGAAACATGACAGTTTTAACAGACAGAAAATGAGAATTAGTCAGGAGGTTAGCCTGGCTGAAACGCCTCATCAAATACTCCACATAAGTATCTCAATGTGCATGCAGAGAACGCATTACATGCAGCAACAATATACATCTTGCATTGGGAGAACAGTCACACGCTTTGCTATCTAGCCTGCTTTGTACATATTAATTGTTAAAGTGTTAAAGTGGAATATGTAAGACATTTAAAAAAGCACAGCGCAGAGGAATTTAGGGGCAGGGTTTAGAGGGATGCACTCTTAATAACGCTTTACTAAGTCACCCCAAGGCATGTAGTAACAATATGTGATCACGCATCGCCTTCAAGGCTACCTGCCACTTAAGTGGACAGCGGTATTGGCCACATTTTGCTTTCGGCTTGCATGAACTGACCTAGTTATAATCTGTAGCTGTTACTCACTTGGCCATTAGTATTCGACCATTAGTATTGGTAAAGTACCGGCCTCATTATCTTCCCACATTAAATTTAGCTAATCACAGTCTCTCCACCCTATACTTTTATAAAACTTCCACTACACTCTCATATCTATCTGACTGGAGGAATTGGGCTATAACTACTGAGTACTCGGCATCTACAGTACACTACATTGCAAGGTGTTGGCTGTCTTATACAGCTCTGTCTGCTCTTGTAACTTGCTATGGAATGTGTATGAATGTATACTCATTGTTTTAGCCAAATGACCCCTGTTCTGAAAGTATCCCTGAACATATTCTCAGCTGTCTGGATATTTTTCTGAATTAGAGCAGCCTCTGCTTTGGAACGAAGGTCATGTTAAAGATTAAAAAGCTTACTCTGCTGTTACAAAAAACACCACCAAAATCCGATACTACAAATTACTACCCATGCACACAATAATAACAACAGTGCAAGATTTTCACAGTAAAGAAAGTGCTTGTAAAGTCTATCCATCACCGGCTCTATAAGCTACCAACAATATGTAACAATAATGGATGTCCAATATAGTAAAGCCTTTAGTGTCTGCTGGATGTGTATAAAATCTGAAACAAGGCCTCTGACCTGGTCAAATGGTCCTCAACTGCCAGCGGCCAAGGATTTTATTCTGGGCTTCAATCTAACTGCAGTAATTAGTTTCAGCAGATCTCACCCAAACGTGTTCGAGTTTAAAGTTAAAGTCACCAGCAGGCTTAGAAGGAGCAGGGAAGCAGTTCTGCAATAGTGTTCTGAAGGTCATAAATAACAGTACGTTCATATGCAGTATGTTCATCTCACACATACCACTCTTCTTTGGAGATGACAGAACCGTCCATCTGAGGAACCATGTCCACAGAGACCTCCACCTCAGACCCATAGTCATTCAGATAACTCTGTTCATCATATCTGCATCTCTGACTATCCTCTACCGTGCTGTATGCATTCATCCTGTTGTCAGGGTAATCACAAAACTCCTGAACACTTTCGCCCTCGTAAAATTCTGTCTTCTTCTCGTCGTTTGAGTCCTCCGGATAGGTGACAGGCATGGGGCATGGTTGAAGCGTGCCAGCTTTGCTGAAACCATTGCCCACGACCTGTTTCTTGGTACTATAATCTCCTTTAAAAGTGCGTCTTTGGCGATGGAAGAAGACTGCTAGCAATGTGACGGCTGCCAGGAGAACTGTGCCACACACAACAGCTCCACCTATGGCAGCACCAGCTCGCTGCTGCTCCTGAGACACCTCATTGGAGAAGCTAGAGATTTCTGAGTTGGGAGAGATGAAAGGGAACAGGGTATAAGCATCTCTCTAATAAGCTCACACTCTGTAGCAGAGATGGGGAGTATGAAAACTGATGTCAATGACCACAGTTATTACATTGGCTATATTAAACCCAATCAAATAGTGATCCTTTCGGGATGTCCCAATCTGATCTGGACTGAGTGTTGGCTATATTAAACCCAATCAAATTGTGATCCTTTTGGGATGTCCCAATCTGATCTCCATTGAGTGTTGGATATATTATACCTAATCGAATAGTGATCCTTTTGGGATGTCCCAATCTGATCTGGACTGAGTGTTTGCTATATTAAACCCAATCAAATTAAGATCCCTTGTTTCTCATTTGCATATTGGCATGTGTGTAAATAGTGATTTAAAGAAAAAGTATAGCAAAAATTGGTTTGGTGTCCAGACTTTGCCTCTTCAAATTGGTGCTAGAGTTATGAGTCTAATGTTGCAAATAAGAGCAGCAAGTACTCACGTAAACCTTTTCAATAAATCCATCCCCAAAACTTTAAAACTGTTAACAGTTATGGGTAATCAGAATTCAACATCTGTTGTGTAAAAAATCCGATTGCTGCATTTACCTACACTGGGGTGGTTTGTTGAATTCTATAATTTGCAAAAGTTTACTCCCTGCACTGCACTAGTGGTTCTCAAACCATTCATTACAGGTGCCCCTTCGGTCCAGATTTTTACTCCATCCTAACTTACAACATATAGGTACAGAGCAGAACCATGGACCAGAAGGGGGTCCCAGAAGGTTTGAGAACCACTGCACACTTCAACAAGTCTGTGCAACCTATATGAAGACCTGGACGTGTTTTGAAGGAAGTTCGGAAGATGTATTTACAGAAATATATGAATAACTATTGCCGTTAATAGCATTAAAGATTTTAATGACTGCTGATGTGTGGCTAGTCTAAAGAAGATAAGTCTGGACACCAAACATGACTTGGATGTCTGACTAGATCCAGGGTAAGTAGACTTTTGTAGTGTGTCATATTACGATTACATACACATATCCTAGTGGCATCCTAGTGCATCTCATCTAAATATTGTGGCTGTTTTATGAAAAACACACCCCAGATTGGGCTTTGGATTAGCATAAGATTGGGGTAGAAGAACAAGCAAAATGCAGATTTGGGACATCCCATGCTTGCTTTTCAGGCAAAGTCTTGCTTAAGGCTTTTACGCTTTTACTTCCACTGTGACAGGTTTTGGAATTGTTAAAATGTGAAATGTGTTGCATTTCATCAGGTTTCATACTGTGGCACACCCTTCAAACTGGAAACCTTCCCATCCCTACCGAAATCAGATTCAGGAAAATAGAAAAGGAAGTGAAGGAGGGAAATGAGACGACCTTAGTAATTCTGTCAGCTATCTAACTTAGCCCACATAGCATGACCTCAAGTGAGCAGCAGGCAGGTGGCATCAAGCATCATTCCAGATATTCATAACATTCCAGTTTCTGCGAAGCACATGCAGCATTTCCACCAACCATGACATCATGCAAAAGGCAGTTCAGCTTCGAGAAGAGACAAGACGGATCACGTCAAGCAAAAGTATTTGTACAGCAAAACATGCGATACAGATGAAGCGGGAAAGAAAGACAAGCGATTCCAGAAAAATGAACATAAAGCACCAGAACTAAATACTGTATTAGTTTAGGTAATAATTATCAGGTGATGTTTCAGAGGCATTCCACAGGAAATTTGATTTCAGGGTTAATGGTAGTAGAAAGGGTCAAATCAATAGCTTTCATCTAGCGACTTCACATGCATAGGAACAGACATGCCAAAGAGCTGGGCACATGCATTTAGTACTGTAAATGCCAGCACTTACCTGATACAGTGACCTCTACTGATGCTGAGCCCGTTCCAATGCTGTTTGTGGCATCGCAGACATATGTCCCAGCTATCTCATAAGTTACAGGACCTTTGAAGAACAGTGTATCATCTCGGAGCTCCACTGTATTTGGCATGGAGCCATTCAGGCTACGAAAGGGAAACAATGATTGATTTCAAGTTTTTTTCTGTTACATTTTTATGAATTAACCCCTTAAAAAGACCTACATAAATATTATATAAAGTGTGTAGTTATGAGAGATGTATGAGAATGAGAGGCTCAACATGATAACACATCGTTTAAGGGCTTAGCTGCTACTGACAGGAATAACTGCATGATATAACAAATGGACTATGTCATACTCAATTCTGGAAAGAAAATAAAAAAGATGGTAACTGCCATAAACTAATATCAGATCTGAGATATACTGCAATGATGATACACGAAGCCGTGAATCTGAGCTGGTATGCAGCAGAAGTACACATTTTTTAAAACAATTTAAGTTGAAGAAATTTCACGAACCTCTACTAAACAAGAGTCACTTCTGCCTAGATCATTTTTGTGTGTTGTATCACCACTACAACAGCAGCACAAGAACTGTGTTTCATGACTTGGGTTTCGATTGGCTTCCTAAGAGCAGCATGCGCAATGCCATATATCAGCTGGAATGATATAAAGCATGCCAGCACTAGACTCAGTAGAGCAGTGGAAACATGTTATCTGAGGTGATGAATCACACATCACTATCTGGCAATCTGGCAGATGAATATGGGTTTAGTGGAAACCAGGAAATCATCAATGTCACATCAGAGACTGGAGTGCAAGCTTGAAGCCCTATATTCCCTGCAATGTGTGTCACCTTCGCTCTGCACATGTGTAATGTAACTGGATCTGTTCTGTCACCATAAACATGTCTGTAACCCTTAAACATATTTTCTATCTCTGAAACTCATGTCACAATGATGGTAAATAGTAAAAGGTGATTCATTGTGCAGCCCTAATCAGAAAGTCCATCGTCTGCCATTATCATTTGAGTATGTCTTACTCAATACACCTAAAGAAATCCAAGTACACTGTGTACAAGTACGGCATACAGGGCACATGAATACAATCTGCATGATGCAGTCTTAGTGTTTCAGTCTTGTTCGATACGTACTATCGCCACTGAAACAAAGAGATGGCTGGATTAGCATCAGCGAGGCAGGTGAGCTGAACATTGTCTCGGTTTATGTACCAGTTTCCATCAAAGCCCTCTATGATTACCTCCGGCTCATCTGTGGACAAAAGACAAATCATTCACCATTATGGTATATTCTGAGCATTTAATGACACGTTATTTTTTAAATCTACGTTAAAAACATTTGAATGCCTGCTTACATTGGATGTTTAGAGTAACACTGTCTGTGTACTGCTCGTCATTGTAGGTGGAGATACAGGTGAGTCGCTGCTGATGCGTTTCCCGACTTGGCACCACTATATAGTCACTACGCACTGTGATTGTTCCATCTGCATTACGGATCTCCTCAGTGTTGGTTTCCCCATTTAACTCAGTGTCCCATGTGATCACACTGGGTGGTTTCCCATTGGCTGATATACACGTGGCCACAGTCATCTTCAGGTCTTTAGATCCTGCCACTATTGTGGGTGTGGACAGGCTCATCTGGACCATTGGTCGAGCTGCAGGTCAGACAAGAAAAGTGAAAAATCAAGTCGCGTTTTTTAAACTTATTTTTATTTGTTGGTTAGAAAAATAGATATTACTGTACTACAGGACATCGTACAGTTAAAAAGTTATTTTTCCAGAACTAATTTTATTTTAAATATGCAAAGTTTACAGTTAAATCTCCTCCCTCCAGCTGAATCCTGGCTCTGTAATCCCCAAAATACAACACATAGCCAAGAAACAGAACACTGTCAGTGTGCCATATTTGTGTTATGAGCAAAACATCAAGAAGTTAGGTCAGCCATGTCAACAGTTTCGAAATGTATCCAGATTGTTCTTGGCTGATCCGTTGGAAATGCCAATGTATACAGCTCACAAATCTGCCACTTTACTCTCTGATTCAACTTGACTTTGCACATTACACTGGTCTGTGGCTGTCATAATCAATGAACGGTTTCTTGTTTGAATAATTAGATCCATGTTACATAACATATTCCACCCAAAAATCATGCATAATGGGCTCATGATCGAATACATGCAGGGCTTTTATGGTCATTTCTAAAGCAATACTAAAATTAACTGTACTTTGTTCAGGAAATCCAGCTTATTTACAAAGCTTATAATTAAATACAAGTTTCTCCTTTCTTACTACTACCTGAAGCATATCTCCAAAAGTAGTTTTATAATATACTGCAGATCTCCCACTAATAAGCAAATCCAAACAGACCCATGCTAAAGATTTACTAGTTTAAGGAATGTGCTGAAACCTACCATAAACAGTAAGGTTGACCATGCTCTCTCTGTTGCCAGCAGGGAAGGTGGTGTACTCGCAGATGTATGCAGCCTCGTCGGACAGTCTCAGGTTATTGAAGATGATAGTGGTGTCCTCCAAGGAAGGCGTTCTTTGGCTCACTGCCGGGTTCTTAAATCTCACCCGCTCTTTGAAAGGCGGCAGCACAGACAGACCCAGGGAAGGATTGGCAGTGGCCACATTCTGCTTGGTCCCATTGAAGAACTTCTGCCAAGTGACCTGGGAGATCTTTACAGGTGGGTTGCTGTTGACAAACTCACAGCGCAGCTCCACCTGTGAGCCCACATAGCCTGACCTGTCACTGTCCATTTGCACCATCTGACCACTGCCACCTGAAAGAGAAAAGACGACAGTCAGCCATTGGGTTTACGACCTGGAGGTGCACTGCAGTTTGGCCAAATATAAAAAGAATCTAGAAATGCTAGTAATGCTTTTTAAATTTTGCTATACAACCTCACAGGTTACAAACTGATTGAAATGATACGTGTGGGCATTGGGAAAGCGTTCTTAATGAAAGTATAAATTTTTAATCACCATCCAGAAAAACATTTTTGGAACTACAGTTGTGCTGTGTAACCTGGGAATTTGGGGTCACCTGCAACAGACAACGAAGTAGCAGTTTTACAGTTATTCCTTCAGTTCTTCGTTCTACATTCTACTATGTACTGGAGCAGTGGTCTTATTTACCAGGCTATCCTCACACAGTAAATCAAAGAAGTTATGCCCATGCTACTTTGGTCTTCAATCTATTAGAGCATTTGCGATGCAAAGCCAAATATAACTAAGTCACTTCAGACAAATATTTTAGGTTTCCACAAGGAGCATTTTGCAGAATGAGCACAAGGATTAAGATTTGAATCCCTTATTAGTCCCACAGTGGGAAAATTTCGCAAAATGTCTTCCGCATTTAAGCCATCCGTGAAGTGAAACACCCACATACACACTCACTAGTGAACACACACATACTACAGGGCAGTGAGCACACTTAACCGGAGCCCTATCCACGGCACCCGGGAGTTGGGGGTTAGGAGCCTTGCTCAAGGGCACCTGTCGTTACTGTCAGTTCAGGGAATCGAACCGGCAACCCTCTGGTCACAAGGCTGGTTCCCTAACCTCCAGCCCACGACTGCCACAAATCAGGGGTGAGCGTGCACGCAGTCGCCCACTACCACAAATTATGCAGTCGAGATTCCTGCATTTGGGGAATTCGCAAGGGTCAGCACAACCGGAGTGCAATGGTTAAGTCTCGCCCTGGGTGAACCACCTTCTTGATCATGGCATCACCCCTGCCAGGTAAGTAATTCCATGTTTCAGCATGTTTTTGTTGTCTACTTGACAAAAGAGTTTTATATTGTGTAGCTTTTATAGCTGTTGGGTTTTTTTTTTTTTACCGAAGTGCTACAAATACTAAATAAAACCTCTATATATTCTTATCTCTTATTCTTATGTTTTAGTCTAGCCTATAATGCATACATCTTTGATGTCAAAATGTTGAACCTAATACATACCAAGATGAAAGTATTGCCAAGCAATGTAACTAGTGTTATTCAAAAAAAAAATACACTGAGTGAAACTAAAACTGAATAAAACCGTAATTTTAAAGATTAAAAGCAATTTTTAAATGCATCCAAATCCATGTACAAATATTTAGAATCAGCTCCGGCCCTGTCACTTTCTATTGTGTGCACTGTAGTACTGTAAGCTATTATTATACATAAAATGAATATTAATGTGGTCTGGAATGGTTTAACATGTAGAATAAATATATGATCACTGCTCATTGTATTTTACAGACTACCTATGGCTATTTTAAATAAGCATCTGAAACGTTCAGTAGTTGCTCAGATGATAGTAATAAATATATTTTTCTTCTTGCAGCCTTTATCGCCATGATACAGGTATGCCTGCGAAGGTCCTTCACCTGTGGCAACTATACTGTAAATCTCTGTCTAAAAATAGGAGGCTTTAAGCGCTCCTGGCACAATAAGACACTGAAAAGGACTCCCCCCCCAGCCAATAATCTTCTATTCAGATCTGCGAGGGCGAGTGTAAACACAATCTTGTGTTTACCTATTTGATGGTGCGTATGTGAATGCATGTCTGCTAATGCCAACGGTTGATTGGTAAACAGTTTCAATGCGGGAGCCGATCTCTAACCAAAAATAAGTCTGTGCTGAGACAGTGCAGAGACAAAGTCTCTTATGTAACCTTAATGCTAGATTGTTCTTTCTCTCTCTCTTTTTTTTGGGGTTTGACATCCATTTGCAGTTGGAAAGGCTGAGATAAGTCAGTATGCCATGTACTATTTATCTGCCTTAAGCGATGACAAACAGAACAAAAAGGCTTGTCATTTCAGCAGTCAGCAATTTTTTTGTTTGTTCCTGAGAGTGAAGTAACTGAGAAACACTTTATTTTATTTTATTTTTTTTATTTATGATCACACAGCAACACCATTTTTACATTATAAATAAAAGCTTCCGAATTTTGATGGTACGCAGACTTTTAATAGGCCCAAATTCAACAAGTCTTCAGCTAGCTATGAAAACCTGGCTTGGTATTCCCAATATGAACTGAGGAATAGGGATGCACAGATCTGATGTTATTTCTGATATCAATTAAGTCTGCTAGAGAAGGTATCATGTAATTACGCCGATCCCCACTCTAATTCGTTTGTTATGTGTGCAATGCCGTCAACAGCACGTTTGCAGGGTGTCTGTAGATATAACGGGGAATTGTCACACCTCAGGGAGGCTCGAACCGTGGTTGCTGGGATCAGACACAGCAGAGGCGGAGTGGCCTCAATGTGCAGAATACTTACAAAGGGGGGACAAAAAAGCTCAAACAGGGAACCTGACAATGAAACCCTCCTAACACCTGACTCAAATATATATATATATAGGGATGCACAGATCATTATGTAACAGTGATATATATATACATTTTCTGCACTTCAGCAGCACAAGTGTGGTCTGAATAGGGGGAGAGGGAAAAACCTCAAAAAGGTTAAAACCTTTGATTCGGCTAGTCATGAAAGACATGTGTACATGGCAATGTGAACTCAAGACTGAGCAACCAAGACTGGCCGGCACTTTCACACTTAAGTAGCCGAAGGTGTTAGCGTTTGCCGCTTGATTGCTCATTGGTTGCCCTTTGTCTCCCGAGTGGCCAGAGGTGGATTGGCAGGAACCCGAGACTTTACAGTAGACTTGACGAACAAACATAGAGGAAGCCAGAGATTAAGCTGTATGAATAAACCTAGAATTGTTTATATCAGTCCTGATGCCTTACATCGCTCCAACATGGTGTTATACAGTATACGGTTTATTCATTGAAAAATGATACTGGATCGATATCGGGTATCAACAGATATGCAAAGTTTATGTATCGGTGCTGGTATCAGAACTGGAAATATTGGTGCATCCCTACTGAAGAAGACCTAAACAACCGCGAAAAGAGATACAACGATGCAAGGCAGTCTCACAGCTAACAGGAAAGCAATGAAAATCCAACAGTCGTCATTCCTGCCAGCTGCAGGCTCTTATTCATGAAAGAGTTTTGTAGTTTTCCAACCTCAGTCCTGTTTCACGCTATCATATAAAATATCCCACATCCAAAAATCTGGTCAGTCATTGTTAATCTCACACCAAATGAGTCATGAAAGTTTGTAACCTCTAATAATACAGTCCTGTAATATTACTCCACCTTGTAAGCCACCATGGTTCACTTGTGATGTGGTCTTTGTTCGGTGTTGTGGTGCTGTAATAAAGGCAAAGTGTGGACATCCTAAAACTGACTGGTCTTCTGTTTCATTTACTGTTTTCTCCTGAAGCTGAAAAATGAATAACTTGTACTTAATGGCTGGAAATTAAGTCAATAAATAATGCAGTCTTTGATATTTGCACAGTACTATAAGTAGTAGAATCCGGCGACCAAAGTCAAAAATTGCAGTGCTTAAAAATCAGAAAAAAGCCAAAGTTATTAGCATAATGGATAACATTCCCACATTCAAATACTGTACTGTAATAACACTCCAGTCTATCTGTTATCTGGGACGGGTGTTTAATAACGTTAAACGATGTTCTTAAATCTGTGGGTGCTTCAGGCTGCCACTTCACAGAAAACAAGTTAAAAAAGTATATTCTACTAAATAAATGACACGCACTGGCAAGCATTTAGAGGGAGGTCGACCTACATTAGAGCAGACAGTGGGGTGCAGGCCGGCTTTTCCAAGCTTGATGGCCGCTTCTAAGTGGATGCATAAATACAGCAAATCTGTGTTGAAACCAGGGGGGCCCACCCCCACACACACCGACACACACAGAGGCTTGTGGGCGTTGGCCACTGCAGCAGATTACAGCACTCAGTCAGGATATTAAGGTCCAGGATGGCATCCAACTGCGTGGGAGAGGACATCAAGCCTTTGCCCTCTGTCTGCCGGTGCAGTAATACCTGAACCACTGCAAACAGTTCATAGGCTGTTCATGGGCTACAGCACAGTTAACCTGGCAAAGGACAGGAGGCTAGAGATGAGCAACGTAAAGGTGGAACCACCAACCGAACACTGGTTTAAATTTTAGATCTCAGGATCAAAATAATATTTCTATGAAATGACTGATGAGCACATTCCATGTTTGACAGTTCAGAAAATAAATTAGGAGGAGATCCATTCTCACAAATTCCCACAAATACAAAAACTGTGTCCTGACAGGCCCTTAAACCCACACCTTTGTCCTTGATTTTGTAACCACTGGTAGGTATGGTACTAGGAAAATCAGTTGCAACAACAGTTTAATTAACTGCCAGTGGGAAGAGCAGGAACAGGATTGAAGTTTGGGAAAAGAACTCCACTGCCCAAGCTGGAGATCCACAATTATGGACTGTACTAGGTAGTGTTTTCACTGCTCTACCTGCTTGATATTTAGCTAGAGATTTAGAATCACGTGTGGTACAACAAGGCAAGCAATTAACCGTGTACTCACCTGGCTGGCCCAGCAGGCATTAAGCCCTATCCTTAAACCTTAAATCAAGATTACGCTCTCAGACAGACACAGTACACCTTTAAATGCTTCATCTTTAAAATGTAACAACTTGAAATTTGTCATAACCATGAAAGTTTAGTTAATCATTGAGATAAAAAACAATAAATGACTTTTCTGAAAGGTATATATTAATTATACTGAAGAGGCCATTCGTAAAATGACACAAACTGTCAAATTTATACTCCAAAAACACAGGGGGCAACATTTCACCAGCCCTATTGTAAGAAACATAATCACTCAAGCGACGGAAACAGCAATGCTAACTCTTGTTTTGTTCTATTTACACCACTTCTGTTTGTTTACTGCCTTACATGGTTTCTTGCCAGCAGCAGCCAGTGGTATTATAATAATCACTTGCCAAAAGCTTCAGCCATCTTTTTGTTTACTCCTCTGTTTATTGGATATCAGTCCTTGAATGATCTAACCATGAGCAGGACCTGCAACATAACTGAATTTTGAATATGCTGTCGGTGCAGTGACACTTCTTCATCCACTTGGACCAGCAGCAGACTCAGTGTTGCAGAGAATCACTACGGCCTATTATGGGACAGGACAGGCTGGGGTTAGCTGGCTAGCATGCTAACTACTGCAGTTACCTCTGCCACACAACACATAGACATCTTTCAAATTCTCTCAGAGCAGTTATTTCTGTTGATACTTTTAGGTAATTGTGAAATGTTTAAATGTTAAAGTTTTGGGAAATGAACAAATCACAGTTTCTTGTTTTGACCACATCTTACAAAATGTTGAGTTTGTTAACAAACACATTAGTAGTCAAATCTGTGACATGAGATATATAATAAGGCTTTTTATTCATGCGACACAAAATATAATTACAAAAAGTAATTACAATATATCGTCTAAGTACAGTCATTTGATCGCTGAATTATGATGCCACATTTGAATATATTCCAACAAAATTTCAATTATCATAATATAAACATAATGATCACATGTATCAAAACTGGGTTCATCTTGAAATGCACTCACAAATAAAGCTGATTCAAAGAAGGCCATTAGAAATAAATCCTAACATAGGCATTTTCATGAGGACTTTTAAACTCGACAGACGCTAAGACTGGATTTGTCATCCGGTCGTGATGATCTGGCAGGGGCCGGGAAGGCTGCGCTTCGTAAGGCGGTTGTCATGGAACTGAGGACACAGGCTAATGAGAATTGAAAGCCCTCCGTGAAGCAGGACCCTGGCCTGTTTCCAAACTGCTGCTGCACAGTCCTGTCCTTTCACTTTATCTTTGAGTCAACAATAGAAGACACTCACCTTTCCACACCGCAAAACGCGCCCAGACAGATACAGTGCACTAAACAGAGGTGTGTTACAGAATGAAAGACAGCAGGGAACAGAACGTCTCTTGAGATGGTTTATTTAATAAAGATAACGCATTAGCTGTTAATCATCTAGGAGCAGGTCAAGTCATACAGAGTATATTATTTTACCTTCTAGAATCCCAGCCTCATTATTAAAGTATTCACCTTAAAGTTTTATTCAGATACCACATAACATTTAGTAGCATCAATAAAACGTATATACTAGTAATGTAGTGCTGAGAGTGGGCCACTGAAGTGTGGATTTACATACGGATCCTTAGGGTTGAACGGATTACAAAGCCGATGTACTAATGACTAAATTTAGAAAAGGTGTGATCCTTTCCTTGAAAAGGGGGGCATTTTGTCAGACTGCAGCCTAGCAACCTATAAGACATGTTAATCTACAAGTGGTCTCATGCTGTCTTTGTCTAACACATGTCCACTCTAGAGATGAACATGTCATACACATATGACCTCATCTCCACCCTCTCTGCCTGTAGACTGATGAGCTCTGTGGCTGAGCTGATTAAAAGCTTTGGGGCCCTGTATGCGGACCATTCTGCAACACCTAGCTTCAAGCTTTCAGCATGGCCACAAGTGAGAGCTGTGGTGTGACCCCCAGAGTCTTCTCTGCAGTACATAAAACTATCACTAGAGCTCATACAGTATATACACTAGAGGTCAAAAGAGGTAACAGACAGCAATATGTTTATTATCACAGAACAAATTGGTTTGACCACATTTTGCACCAATATAAATTTTTTCTCCTGGAGATTATTTATTTCAGCTCAAATTATTCCCACTAAATTGTTAATTCAAACATTCCTAAAGGCTTATTTAACTGGATTTACAAATTTATGTATTTTTGAAGAACTAAGTTCTAAGAAAATATAGAATATTACCTGTGTAACTGAGAAGTGACCTATTTAAACTGATGGTATAGTAAAACACATTTTCCTATAGTAAAATCATGTTCCTATAATTACTCACCAAGGCTTTTAATTCACTGTTGGTCTGTAAGACTGCAGTTCATTGAACTAAAACACAAAATGAAACTCATGAAAATCCTATAATGGCATATATTTTACTTCCGCTGTAAAATACAAATCTCATCCACTCATGTATTTTAGTCTCTTTGGGTCCTAGGCAGAAATTCAGAGGGGGCCTCTTCAACCAGCAATTTATAACCATTATATTATAAATAATCTGACACCAACAAAGACAATGATAAACATTTTCAATGAAAGTTCATATTACTATTATTTACAAAATATTCATATAAACAGCATTACAAATAATTTTATTTGGTCGCCGCCCACTGGCCTGAGGCCCAAAGCGTTTGCCTTCCTGGCTTGGTGGCAGGCGGCACCTTTGTACTGGTTTAGGCACGACAGCAAACACAGCAAAGGAAAATGAGCTCTCACAAAATAAATGATTTTATTGCAAAGGCAGAATTGGCTATAAATAGACATCTCTGACATGTGAAGTTCCAGTATCGTATGTAAATTCAAATGCACGGTACATCAACAACTGTCTCTGGATGTGGAAGAAAGAGCAAACTTTCAGCAAGAGGAACAAGACATCTGGACAGAACAACTGAAAAAAACTGTATTACTGCCAAAGCTTTGCAGCAAGGCCTGATGAAGAACAAAGAAGGGTAACCAAAATAAGAAGAACACTACACAAGCAGGAAATTCATTACTGGACACCTCACTGCACTCCACTCTTGACCAGAAACCACATTAAAGTCCACTTGAATACGCAGAAGGAAATTGGACAGGCCTGTGGAAATCTGGGAGACAGCTTTATTGAGTAATGAAACTAAATTTGTACTGTTTGGACCTCTGAGTTCACAGCATGTCTGGGGCAAAGTGAATATCCCTATGACCAAGCACAGAGGTGGATCTACGTATCGCTACTGTAAGAAGTGGAAATTTTGTATCTGTGTGGCTTGCATTATGGATTCTATGATTTCTATGATTCTTTGAATTTCAGGAGAATCTGATGTCTTCAGTGCATAACTTGCAGCTTAGTGATCATCAGACTTTCTACCAAGACAATGATCCCAAGGATACATCTAGGCCAACCACAGCTTGGCTCAGGGATCGGTCCGGGAATGTCCTTGAGTGGCCATCTCAGTCTCCAGATTTAAATCCCACGGAAAATCTCTGGCAGCATGAAAACCAAAGAACATTACTGAACTGGGAGCTTTGGCGCATGAGGAATAGGCAAAGACTTTAGAGAGACGTCCGAACCTTGTGAGCCTGCACTGGAAATGTTTATTGGAGGCTATGAAGTGTAAAGGATGCTCCATGACATACCGGTTTAAATGGGATTGAATACTTTTGCCCACGAACATTTTGAAGATTTTGTTAGTAGTAAACTAAATTTTCTATATTTTTTAACTTTTAATTAATGTGATCACTTACTTGCTATTTAAAAAAAACTGATTTACATTACCAACATTACCAAACTGCATAGTGCTTTAAGTTTTCATGCTTTTTTTTTTATTTTTATATATATATATATATATATATATATATATATATATATATATATATATATATATATATATATATATATATATATATAAATAAATTTTTATTTGATTTTATTGATTTATTGAATATTTATATTCATCTGCAGTATTTTTAAGATTTTTAATAAGTGGCCTTTCATGTAATCAAAAGACTTTCATGTAACTAGAGGGTGTAAAGACAGCAAGGCTGTTCCAATTCCAATGGCATTTGTATGTATCACTCCAAGATTTTAATGAGGAAAATGACTTATTTCATCAAATCTAGAACTTATGAATTTATACAGTCAGATACCCCACAGTCTTTTACTGTACATCTTAAAGAGCAGGCTGAAATAAGACTATCTTTGTAAGGCATTCTTCAAAAGGATCATTATGATCCCTTTGAAGAATTTCATATGAGGGAGGCAGGGAGATCCTAAGCTTTGGGGACTTAAAGGCCCACCTCTGTGAAGTCTGAGAGGGCAGAGTGTCCAGAAGATTCTCATTTGTAGTCCATCATAACCACACAAAGGCTCTTACAAAAGCTATGAAGAACTCACAGGCTGCAGAATTAGTAAGAACAAATCCAGACACAGTATGTACACTGTAACAACCCTCTCCCACATCTTCTTCATAAGGAAAATAAAGCAGTGACTGAATATGTGGAAACTACTTTAAACAAGTTAAAAGCCAATAAGAAAAAAAACTGCATGCTAGCGCAGCGGCAATGTGGCTGTGTCATTTCTGGAGCATGCAAAATACTATGCCAAGAATCTCTTCTCACCATTCATAAGTACAGAAAAATTTGATCCAGATGGAGAGCTTTCCATGAGCCTGCTCCTGATTAGGAGAACCCCAGAGGGGATTTCAAACAAGTTCAAATAACAGCACTCCAAACAGCATAAACCTGCTACATTAAAGAGCCAGAAGAAAAGCATTTATAGTGCAATAATTGTGGGTTTATAAGTTATAATGACAGGTTTATGTGAATTTTGCAGTGCAATGGATTACTCAATACATGTTTCATGACTCCAGAGAGGAAATTTCTTTAACTAAAACTAATCTAGCAAACTAGACGAGAAAAGCCCACCTACTTCAGCGGCCATTAGCAAAGCCAGTAGCAAAATAAACCCTGAAGATCCTCAAGTGCACACTTTGTGTACTGAGTAGATAATAAAGCAAATGTATTCAGTTTCGGTCCTGGAGAGTTTGTACTCATCACGGTTTTGGTTAAGACCAAAAATGAACACCCACTGCTATAAGGATAGTTACTCGGACAGGGATTAAGCCTAGTCTTGGACTAGAGCTCCCTTTCAATAGAAAATTCGTTATAGCCAGGGAAACTGTGCTATAGAGCCTTACAGGTTCATGGACACAGATGGACAAGAATGGGTGGGTCCCTACATGGCTACTTCTTTCTGGGGGTGAGGGATTTTCATGTTTGTGCAGCATCACAACAGTATAATATTAACTGTGTGTTAGGCACATTATAGCCATAAACATATGCAGTGATTGTTTATTTTTCAAAATAAGAGTCTGGTACTGACCAAGCTTTTTATTCTGGGCTTATCTGAAAAGTTCTATAAACAAACCTGAATTAAAACTGTTGTGTGTAAAAACGTGTTGGACCTTTTTTATATGAAATGTTAGTGGTATAATAACTTCACTAGTCAGTGCCGCCAAAAGAACAATGAGTTCTCCATTCGAGTCTTGGTTTTAGTGATTCTTCCTTATGCTCTAAGGAAGTTTTTTTCTGCCACTGCTGGGTTGCTCGTTAGGTGCTGCATTTCTGTACAGCTACTTTGGCCAGATGTATATATAAATAACCTTAATATAAATGGGCCGCACTAAAATGGACAATGAAAAGGAAACCCCCCAACCACCAGCTTTAGCCAACACAAAAGCCATTCATAACTAATTTGTTCAAAATAGAAACTGAGTCATGTTTACAGGGCCCAAAGATCTAGAAAAGGTCACCTGCACCTCAAACTGTATTCATGTCCTGTGGTGTTGGAGAACAAAAGCAGGAAAAAGGTAGCATGCTTCAATATGACCTTGCCCGTATTTCATTTACTTCATAACTGCACAGCACGGTAATTCCGGTAAGTCTAACTTGAGTTGAGCACCACTGCAGAACGCGGCCTTAAGCGAGGTATTACATTTAATATGATGTGCCAGCAAGCCATGCAATTCACCCCGAGAGCTATCTCTTTGAGTAATACTATTAGGCAGGGTTATCCACACTTGACAGTGTAACTGGCATTGCATGCTACGACATCCCTCCGAGATACTCAACCTTTAACTTAGTCTTCTGAGTGGACTGATGGCATGCGCCTGACACTCATCCTCTGGGGCAGAGAAGAAGACCCCCTCACTTTTATTCCAAAGACTCGATGCTTTCTCTGATTAGAATAAATCATGATAGGATATCTGTAATCCAGCTTCCCATGCACATTTCTTTTGATTGATTTCGACCCCCACCCACAGACGCGGTTATTTCGGGTGGGCAGTTGCAGTGTGCTGTGATTACTCTCTCTTCTTAATCACCGTAGCTCAGAGCGCTGCGTCCAGGGCCAGCTTTAACATGGAATGGTTCAGTAGTAAGACCTGTGGCCAGGCCCCAGACCCTTACCCCATGACCTGTGACCTATTGCATCGCATCTGCTTGGACTCATGGTATCACCATGGCAACAGGCCAGAGTGTAACAGATGGCAGGGGTGTGCTCTGCAGCAGTTAACGAGGGAACGCTGAGACCGGGAGGGGGAAAGTGGGTCAGGATCAGCCTGAACACAGCCACATGATGCTGGACACCAGACTGTGTACCAGCCACACACACGCGCATACGTGCATGGACTCCTAGGAAAAGATGTGCATTTGAGTATACTGAGAGCATTATCTGTCTGTTTCTCATATAACTGTGAAAAGAGCTTTTTTGTCTCAGGGATTAACCTCAAAGCCTGTTACATAATTCATAATATCATCAGAATCAGCTCCTGGCTATTCTAAAAACTTCTTACGGGGTAATGCTGAAATACATCTCCATCAGTTTGTAGAAAGCAGTACAAATGGCCAGACGCTCACAGCTTACCATCTCAGGAGTTGAGACTGAGTAATGTCCAGTAAAATGTTTTATTAATCAGATTTATTGTATGTATTTAGACCAGAGTTTCTTAACCCTGGTCCTGAAGGAACCCTGCCCTGCACACTTTAGACCTGTCACTGCTCCCATTCGGTACAACTTATCAGCTCAATAACAAGCCCATTCAGAGCTGTAGGAGGTGTGTTAAAGCAGGGAATCCAATAAAATGTGCAGGGCAGGGTGCCTCCAGGGTCAGAGTTGAGAAGCGCTGATTTATACCATCCTACAGATGCAAGTGACAGTAGTATTACCTAGTAAAATCATTTTCGTGTTTAGGAAACTGATATTTATAAACATAGGCATATAACTGTCAATAAACTCTATGAATATGTACTGTTAATCTGTGGACATGCTAAGTGCTATGATTTTCTATTCCTATTCCTGAATAGTAGCGGGCCATATACACCAGGTCACCCATTGAAATTCTTTATAAGGGATGCCATAACTTTTACTCTGGTATGCCACCAATAAGATTCTTCTACACAGAACAGGAGCAAAGCACAACACTGTTAACCCCATTTTGCTGAATGTCAGATTTATGGATCTACTAGTCCCCTCCTCACCTCCTGCTATGTAGTCAGTTATAGTGTGAGGTCTAATTTGTTAGGTAGGAAGCAGGCAAATAGGAAGAAATACAT